>DF240079.1:0-96185 GCA_000507305.1 Breviolum minutum Mf 1.05b.01 | reverse complement strand
TTCATGACCCCTTTATCACGACCTGGATTTCCAGGAAAACGGTCAGTTTCTGGAGACCTTAAGGCACCCCAAAACCTAGAGGAAATTTACAGGGGGATAGATATTATATCAAAATATTATATGATATAGCAAAGTCAAAAGAATATATATTTTATTGATTTACTATTGCATTCACCCCACTTTGCACGTCTCCCGTCCAAATTGTCTCGATGCCTGGCATTTCGAAAACATCGACACTTCTGGCGCTTTTCCGGACTGAAAGCTTGACGACATGTTTGCAAGGTGACATGCACAATGCAACCAAGATGCAAAGAAGGTGCATAAAATGTCAAACTTATATACGTGAAAACTTATTCACAGTTGCTTTGTACGACACCTGCTTTGAGAGTTTGATGGCTAATTTGAAGACTTTGAGGAAAAAATCAATGAACATGCTGGGAATTTTGTGCAATTGGAAGGAGTGTTAAGGATGGTGTCAATAACAAAATTCAACATAATTCTGAACCTTTACTTTCATGAACTCATTGGACCCTCTTTCAAACATTCAAACATGACCAGGCCTTGCTCATGCGCATCAGAAATCGCTCCAGTTTCTTGGACAAAGAAGAACGAAGTCAGATGTCAGTAGCCTCCGCGGCTGAGATGTGACACTGAGGTCGGAGCCCCAAAGTCTTAGGATTTTCGGATGTGTTTTTTTGGAGAATTCCAAGTCAAAAGCTTCGGAGAACTGATGGTAGCAAACTGGCGAGTGAAAGGCGAAAGGGTGATGCAAAAGAGTTGAGATTATACAACCTTTCATCCCCAAAAACTGCCCCCAAGAACAGATTTGCAATCTTGGGATTCTTTGAGAAACGTAAATACCATGACTCAAATTGCTGGGGATGCAGGATGCAACCATCTGAAAAAAAAACATGTTTCAAACACTCTACCCAGTGATCAATCTTGGCAAAAAATTGATTGTCCTCCTCTTCAACTCCCCATTTGGTCAGATTTTTTTCAAGAATCCCAAGTGCTTTGTGGTTTCCCGGTTTTCCCTTTCCTTGCAGAAGCTGGCACTTGGGCCCAAGCATTGCAACTGGCGCAAATCTCTACTGCTGACACCTGCAGCTGGACTGTCAAATTCTATGTCCACATGGCAGTATGGTCACCAACACATAAGATAAGCAAACAACAATTCTGAATGACCTGGTGTTTTATTTACCAAAAGTATCCAACAGTCTATTAGAAAATCTCAAGACACCTTCTGTTTTACCATCCCAGGGCGTAATTACGGACCTTTTTGTAAGCATCGATAGCACTTGCCGATGGGTTTGGCCGCGCGAAATTGGCTCCGCGCGAAATTGGCAGTCAGGATGTCCAAGTGCCCAGTGGTGTAGTTTCATTCGACTCTCTCTATTTGCACTCAATGGCCCTTCTCATAGTCTTTTTAAAAGAAATATGCCTCAAAACCTTCCAACAATTATGTGTCAGCGTGATTCATAAAGATAGTAAAACATGGCTGATTTCAATCTGACCATGATGAAATGGAGAGCATCAGCACTTCAAAAAGAACTTCTTGTTCTCTTTGGTGTACCCTCCAGGGAACTAACTGTAACATATCCCTGTTGAGGAAAAGGAAAATCATTTTTTAAAGTGCCTTGGTAGGGGATATGTGACAGTTCCCAGGAGGGAATATATTACGTACATTAATACTGCGTTTCGAGGTTGTTGCTTTCGATGCCAGAAACCAGAACCTTCTACTGACCTCCACTGCACCTGGACCTATCCTGGCCGTCAAAATTGTGGTCCACTGTTGCTGGTGCTCAAGAATAGCAATTGGATAATCCCGATAAGCTGCATCGATGCTTCACGATAAGCTGCATCGATGCTTCACAATGGGGTGACCTTCAAAAATGAACAAGAAAAGAAGCATAAGTCCCGCATAACAACAAGTTGCAGTAGGGTGGAGTTTTTGCATCAAACAATAAAATGGCAGGGCAAGAACAAAACAATATATCTACAACACTACCTTGTGACGCGGTACGAAGCACTAAAATAAATAGAAGGCAATGCACTTGTCAATTAAATGATTAATAACCAATCATATCAAAATCTGCCCATCCTATATTTATAAATATTTTTATGATGATGATACATCGCCAATGTCAACGGTGGAACCACATCGCCAGCCATGGCACTTTGGTCCATGGCTCATCCAAGTCAAACACTTGGCGGGTCCGCGGCGTTTTTTTAATAAAATGCCGCCTTTTTAAATGTTGCAAAATATGCCGTCACCTGAATTCCAATTCATCTGAAATCAGAAACACCAAAAGAAAAAACAAAAGTTCAAAAGAAATGGAAGGGTTATGAAGGGTTGAAGTCGACTTATTTTTTTGTTGGGCTCTCGCAGAATTGCCAAACTGGGAGGAAAGGATCCATTTCACCATTCCGATGGCATCTGCATCCCATCGGATCCAACGAAATCTTCAAACGAAGGTCTGGTGTAACATCACAGCACCGTCAGGCCTCAGGGTTTTGGAAACTCCGCACAGTTATTTTTAAAGCCGTGAATTTCACGAAAACTAGTTGTATAAAGGATGTTGAACTGCAAGTGTCTCAGGAATCAACTTTGCAAAACATTTCCAACAAATGTCAAGAAATATCCTCAACAACCATCACAACACTCAGTGTAGAACAATCGATAAACATGATTTATGTATCATTTATGTATCATAAGGTCTTCCATTCTGTACCCTGCATCAAAAAAAATCGACCCTCCAAGATTTTTTTGTAAGGTCCATGCGGTGGATTGTCCTGAGGAGAAATTCGGAACCCCTTAAGGATTGACCATAACAAGGAAATGCTGGATCCAGATCATCCTTTTTCATCCTCAATCATTTATCCACAAGATATCCACAGCTATATCTTTTGGAATTGAAACTGCCAACAATGTTTAGTAACAATCATTGGGACAACAGTCATGGATGGGTTCCTGTGGCTGCCCACTCCCATGGTCCTGGAACATGCCGAGCACCGCTGTCATGTCAGGGCCGTCGGGCATCAAGCGCTCATCGTAGACAACCACCACGATCTGCCACATGAGGCGACGAAAAAACGCTGCGATATACACAACCTACTCTTTTATGGAGCACTTGATCGTGCTTCATCCCCATGAACGTGTTGACATGAAGCCTGTGCCTATGAAGATCTTTTCTTTCCCACCTCATCCAAGGGCTGCAAGAAATGTGTAGATCCATAGTCAGTGTACTCCTTGGATGCTTCACTTCCACTAAATGACTTAAAGGACTCTCCAGGAATTCCACGATTTGTCACCATGATTCTCCAACAAAAAGGGTCGGAAAAATTGAACAACACCAGTTTCATGTCTACCAAGCAACCCCTGCACCCAAAGCTATCCAAGAAGAGGTTGGATAATCACCTTGCTGGAGCTGTGGCCAAATCTCCTATCGAGTCGAGAGTGACATTGATTCAAACCTGTGGACCTGTAGACCATGTTTTGAAAGATTTTGTAACTAAAAACCATCCTGAAGGTTTCTTGATGTCTCCCTGATGTGTGAAAAATGTGCCAGGCATAATTCGTAGTTGGACTTTTCTCTTTTACATACCCACGACATCGCGAAACGACAAAGATGTACTTTGCAAAAGTTGGACATTCAAAGTTTCATCTCACAAATTGCGTCAATTTCTCTGTCAGGGAACCCCTGAGCCTGCAACCTGTAACCTGCAATTTCCCCATGAGGACATGCAAACCCATAATATAA
This sequence comes from Breviolum minutum Mf 1.05b.01, assembly GCA_000507305.1. Lineage (NCBI taxonomy): Eukaryota > Dinophyceae > Suessiales > Symbiodiniaceae > Breviolum > Breviolum minutum. Next base: position 92,424 of record DF240079.1, on the reverse strand, counting down.
AATGGGGTCAAACCATGGCTGACATAGGTCAAACAATTCTAGTAAGACTGTTTGACTCCTCCCACTTGTCAGTGTCTTTCTGTTCATTCATCTGCTCGACGATCCAATCCAGCAATGGTTGATGAAACAACAAGTAGTTCCTACAGCAAGGGAGCCATGCAGAGATGGCCCAACTTGAAAAAGTCTGATTAAACAGCTTGCAAACATCTTTAAAACATGTTGAAAGCTTGAGGTTTTAGGGTTCCTCTCACAGGAAACCTGACATCAGAAGCAAAAGATAGAACATTCCTTGGCAACAAAACTGTTGACAGACTTAACTCATCCCAACCAACCCAAGGTGCCTAGCCGGAGCCTTCACTGAGTATTGGTAAACCTCCCGGAAGGTAAGGGAGTAAAAAAACATGGATGCCTATCCTTATCCTTCAAATCCTGCATAAAATCATAATAAATCATACATAACAAACAAGACTTCCGGAAGTCGTGTGAAAAGGCACGACTTGTTTTCCAGAGCATTTTTTCACTACCGAAAGATCTGAAATCTGGATTGTTCCACTTCCTGGCTGTTAAACTTCTTTTGAGACGACTGGGACAATTCATGAAAACTGCCAACCGCTTGCCGTTTGCCCGCCCATCAGCGTGTCATCGGCATGGCAACTTTGCATATGTCCAACCTCACCGTCTCTCTTCATGTAGGACCTCAAAGAAAACTCATCAAATTTTACACCCTGGAAAATTAACATTTAGAACCCCAAAATGAAGGTTTGGAAGATGATGTTCCTTTCAAAAAACGGTGATTTTTGGGTTCCAGCAATTCATTTGCCAGGGTTTAGAATCCACCCAAATTTAAATCCACCATATGCACTAGCCAGCAGTAGCTAAAAATTCCATGGTCTATTTTCGTTTTTGTTCATTCCAAATGTTTATTCCAAACATCTGTTATACAAGAAAGTCAAGTCACACTTATCAGCCAAGTCGCACCAATGCCAAGAAATCTACAAAGCTTCCCCGAGCGAAGCTGTCGATAGGGAAACTTCTCAAGCTGATTCCTGATAGTGTGTGGCATAGACAAATGATAGAAGTGATAGGCTATAGAGAAAAAACAAGGATGCAACCATCTCAAAAATCAAACAAGTCCAAAGAGTCTAGGCTAAGTATCAGTTTTCTTTGGACATCATAATAAAATTGAAGAGTTTTATTGGTCGTCTCATTGGTCGTCTCGATTTTGGTGTCCAAAAACTGCCCGCCTTTGCTGGCATGTCCCCAATTCTTCTTCATGCTCCTTAGGTGCAAATCGGCAAATCTAGGAGCAAAAAGAACATATGCAGAACATCAAGAACTCACCAGAACTGAGATTTGCATGGATTTGCTCTTTATTGAAGCTTCATGGAGTAAAAGGGTCCCTTTTCACAAATGCTTAGTGTGTAAAAACACCATCAGATTTGCTAGAAACGTGTCGCAATTAAAAAAGACATGCAAGGCTCAAACCACAAATTCCGGATGCTTTCAAACTTTCTGCTCACCGGGCGTCAGTTTGTTTGCCCCTTCCAAACTTCTGATGGAACAATCCTCGGCCAGCGAACCACGGCGCACGTTCCACCGACCCCATTGGCACATGTACCCTCCCCCAAAAACTAACAATGACAATGGAACATCACCAATCATAGGAAATACATCTCAAAATTGTGGTTTTTCCATTGTCATGTCAGTTTTCTGGGGTGTTTCACGCATCTTTCATCAATCCATCTTGGCCCATACAAAGTCCAAAGGCCAAATGAGAAATGGAGTCAATTTTGCCACGGAGGGATCAAAACTGTTCACAAACAGTGTTGGAATATGGAATTATAGCCTCCAAGGAACTAACATATCCCCTACAGTACCAAGACTTTTCCCATGGTGGGATATGTTAGTTTCCTAGAGGGTCATATTTGGGAATATGAACTATAGCCTAAACAGTTCCATTGACAACACGTTTCATGATCAGGGGAAGAGTTGCAGCTTGAAGCGCCTTCTAGGATTTTTTGTTTAGCGAAAAATTGGCTCATCCAATTCTCTGGCTTCAAGGCGTCTGACAGTGTCTCAACGTTCATGTGTTCTTAAAATGAATATTCATTGGAGCTACCACCCACCCAGGATCTAGGTTGGGATTTCCGGTCGCATTAACATGGTTCATGTCATCCTAGTGGTTACATCCTGGGTCGGGGGTAGATCCAAGATATTCATTTTTGCCATTTTTCCCTTGGATTCGTTCGCCGATTTCTGATGTCCAAGCAGCATTGAAGGCTGCAACTCGCCTGTCAAGGCATTCCGATGACGTAGATTAAAGTTTCCCAAGAGAATCTTAAGATCCAAAACCAACTGTCAAAGATCAAAAATCCGATTGCAACCCATTCATCCCACACATTCCCGCACTAAAACCTCATCATCCTACAACCCATAGCCATTTGTAGAACAGTTCCAACCTTGGCACCAAGTGATCCACTTTTCTTCGATCCTGACAGCAGGTGTGCAGGTTGTCATGGGAAGAAATCCTTGAGATCCTTTTTTGAAGCAAAACTGGTTTGGTGGTTGAGTTTCAACCCATTTTTGAAAATATGCGAAACTCAAATTGGATCATCAAAACCGAAATAGGGGTGAACATTAAAAAATCATTGAAACCACCACCTTGAAGAGGTTGAAAAATGTGGCTGGAAGGGGCATACACGGTTTTTTCCAAACAACGCGGTTTTCCAATACAACCGTGGAACATGTCCAATATCCATGATACATGTAAGCCAGCGATTTTTTCTTCACTTATATACCCTCCCTGAAATTCACATGTTTTTTTGCAAATGGAAAAAAATGGATGGTTGGATGGTTGGAAGAAGATGTTTTTCCAACTTTTGGTGGCTCAGCTTCTTTGGCGCCGCCTTCGAATAAACAATGTCCACCAAAAGGCCCAGCTCCGGCTCAACTTGAACCTACAAGGTCACCGCCAAAAATATGCCGCAAAAAAAAAAGATATCCATAAAGATGATAAGGAAATTCCAGAAACACCAAAACACAGGCAGGTCCATGATGAATGACATCAACCCAAACTAACAACAAAGTTCATGCACGTGTTTGTTTTTTTTCGGGGAAATTTCGAAATCCACCAAAATTACCATAGATTTGCTGCTGAAGTTTGATCCCCGCAAAATGGGTCCCATTTAATGACCCCTGATGGAGAACACACCGTGTTCCATCTCGTTGCCAAGGCCTACCTTGCATGCACCGGGCAGCTTGGGATATTCAATCACCGCCTCAAGAAGGGCACCAAAAGTAATCCAAACATAGCAGGGTGCCATAACAGGGTGCTATGATGTATCATAAAATAGCAAGGTGCTAATGGAGATTCACAATAAAAACAACAACTCCTCACGACTTTGCTATCCAGAAATCTGAGGATCCAACATATGTCACTGGAAATTGTTCTAAACGACGTTTGTCAGCCTGACAATGTGAGAGTTGGAACTTGGAACCCACTAGAACTATATCCAGATCCAACTACCTCCAACAAAAATCGACCACAAAACCCAACCTGGAAGTCACTCACAGTGTAGGGATGTGGTGGTCTCGGTAAGGTGACGGAGGTGATATACACCATGACTTGACCCAAGAATTGGTGGTTTGGGCCGGTGTTTCTCCTTTTCGGAGAGGGTAATTTTAGATTCCATGTTTGGTCTCGGGGGTGTGGAAGAAATGATTCACACATTTCACACACACTATCATGAAATATAATCATAAACGATGAATGATCATACAAAATAATACAGTCATACACACTGATCTTATTAAATGATTGAAAAAAAACTCCATTTCGTAAGTGGAGTTATGTGGAGTTATCTTCGCTGCTAATATCTTCTCATGGTCTTCATGTCAAATTTTCATCCCTTCTCTGCATCACAGCTACACATAAAACACAAAGAGCGCAGCGGGCTTCTGGGCAGAATGGCTTTCCTGAACGCATCTCGTTTTGTCGCAGGGGAAGTTTCGTGTCATCGAGATGTCGAGCAGTTGTGTGACCTCTGCATGTTCACATTGGTTGACCCTCTGGAAAATTATTTTTGTAATAGAAAAACAGAAGTTGAGAATAGTTTTGGAAAAAAACAAGCTACCAATTTCCATTGCTATGTTTGCTTCCCGGAGGGTACCCACAAGATTCAATCATGAATAACAATATCAACATCTATCACAACATATCACAACAATATATTATTATATATTATGTAAGTTGTATCTTATGAAGATTCTTCATACAATCAAAACACAACAAACAATGAAAATCAATGAAATACAGTGAACACCCCCCAAAAAAAAACACCTTAAAGTTCTTGTGGATTCATCAATGATTCAAGAACGGATCCGATAGCTCGGCAGTCCTGACCAGCCTCTCCTGCTTGGGCCATGTGACCAGCAACATTGCCAGCCACTCCAATACCTCAATGAAAGTGAAAATAATCGAGCGATAAGTTCCTCTCATTATAAATCTAAATAAATAACAAATCTTCCAAATCTTTTAATACCATTTATAGTAATAACAATATCTATAAGGGTGAAACATCTTCAAATCTCCCTTGGAGTTTCACCTTTCACCACCTGCCGTGAAGGGATCCCCTGAGCTTCCAAGAGACCACAACATCGATGCCAAAGCTTAAGCCTGGCAGCTTGCCTCATCATCTGTACGGCCTGAGTGCTGAAAGTCTGTACACCTTTCTTTTTATAAGAGAAAAAACAATGGAAATAGACAAATTACATCAACTAAAACAAGTCTAAAACAAATAGATTCTGGGTTTTATCGTACATGTTTTTTCATGTCATAATTTCTGTTCTTTATATTTGCATGTTCATCTCTGCTTTCACAGCTTGCTCAACTTGCTGATTTGAGCCGCCGAGGAGCCTTAAAGTGTCTAATGAAGACTCGAAATGTGATATAGTCCATGCCATAAGGGTCCTGTTCGACTAAATTCAGCACAGGGATAACCAACTTGGTGTGACCTGAAGATCTACATGAACCACCCATCGATTCGTTGAAGGGATACTACGCATACAAATGCGGCGTGTCAACATGGAAGCTGCAGAAAACTTTCTAACTAAGAATCATATTTGTTTTTCCTTTTTTTTGCCAGGATCGTTTGCCAAACATTTCTGGCCAACCTGCCCTATCCCCTTCCAAAAAACAATGTTTTTTTCTTGAAGTTCTCCAGCATCTTGGACAAATGATCTGCATGCTCATCAGATTCGAAGCGATAGCACAAGGACCTGGAAACAAGGGTTTCTACTTGGTAAATATACTGAGGGAAACACCGCTATCCGAATGACCTCTCTTCACATCCAAAAACAAAGCATCAAAAAATTGTTGCAATTGTTACTTTTATGCAAATTGTGTCGGAAAACAACCAATCTGTAAATGGACTTAGGCCTGATATCCTTTCGCGTCACGAAGCCTCTTCGCTTCCTGTGCACAAAAAGAAGGACAAAAAGGCACAAAATCCGTTTGAATCGCTTAGTAGCCAGGAAATTTCCCTAGAAACATGGATAACATTGATAATATGATTTCTTTAAAGTCCAAGTTCCTATATTCCAATCTATCGGATCACCCCTTCCTAATGTTTAACTGATCCATCAAACTTTCAATACACAACAGGCGCAAAAAATCTCCAGGGGCCCACCTATCAAGTCTGGTCCAAATGGCCCATTCTCGCCTCGGCAATGTTTTGAAACAAGCTGGGCCCTGCCTAAAAAACACTGCAAAATTCGTACCAGGATTCTGTTTAAGCTTCCGTTAAAAAGTAGAATAGAGATTATGTACCAGGCCATAGTGACTTCAACCAGACCCCTACTGTTGGTTGGCCGCTTAGCTGATGGTTTCCCATCCAAGCGGAAGCATTGATACCAAGGTACGGGTGAGAGACCTTGTTCGGTTGCATCCGTTGATCCCGCTGCTTTTTGATCCAGTAAATCGCCTCGTTGTTTGTGAATTTGAGGCCAACAAGAAGAAAGGATAAATTGACATTCTTTTCAAGAATTCAAACATGTCATTTTTAAAACTATGTTCATGTTTCACAATTTGGTTTATCATAATTAATATGCTCACAGTAACCTACATATAATATTACCCGCAAACCGGGACGTTCGCCGACCCTGAAACGCACCCCTTACGCGCTTTCGTGCCCTTTTTGCCGGGCCGAGTTTTGGCTTTTGGACTCTTTTTTTTTGCATTTTTTGTCGCATCGCGTGCTTCTGTACATACTTGACACGGACACATACCCAAACCTAATGTAACTCGTGTTCAAAGTGCTACGCAATGGACTGCTTCGGTACATACTTTACACATGCCCAAACCTAATGTAACCCGTGTTCAAAGTGCTACGCAATGGACTGCTTCGGTACATACTTTACACATGCCCAAACCTAATGTAACCCGTGTTCAAAGTGCTACGCAATGGACTGCTTCGGTACATACTTTACACATGCCCAAACCTAATGTAACCCGTGTTCAAAGTGCTACGGAATGGACTGCTTCGGTACATACTTTACACATGCCCAAACATGTAATGTAACCCGTGTTTAAAGTGCTACGGAATGGACTGCTTCGGTCATAGTTTACACATGCCCAAACATGTAATGTAACCACAAGATCGTGTTGCTTGTTCCGAAGGATATGCAAAAGTCAGCCCTTCGAATGCTTTTCAGCCTGATGCACTTGATTGGCTTGAACCACAAGAAGAAAATGCTTCTTGAAATACAAAAAAAAATCTGACGCCGGCCTCGAAGGGAAAAAACAGCTCAAAACGCCCTACTGTCGGGTCGGCGAACGTCCCGGTTTGGGCGTAATATTATGTCATGCATCCGACGCGTACCCATTTGGTATGATTGGTACACTCCCTGAAACTAACATTTTCGCACCTAAAAGTGATGGTTTCCAATAGGAATTTCTTTAAACCCAGGGGTTTATTGCCAGGTGCGGAAATGTTAGTTTCAGGGAGGGTAGGTTTATTCACCTCCAAGACACTGAAGCTGCCAATGCGCCGAAGACGAAACCTACCGTGGCAGCTTTGGGCACCTGCGAAAGCAAAAAGGCCGACGTGAAACCGTGAAGCCACAAACTTTGTTGCAACAAAAATATGCTACCTTTGTTGGTATTGTGCGTTTTTTTGGTGATGATTTAGTGTATTATTATTAATCATCACCATCACCATCATCATACTGACCTACATGCAAATATCAAGTGGATCATCTGCTGGAAACCAACCATGACCTCTGCATCTTGGAGTGGTGCACAAGCCGGCGCATGGCCCAACTCCAATCCACAATTGTGAAGGTTGAACTGGGCCTTCGCTGTGGCCAAAGGAAACAAAACAAACGAGGGAAATCTTAACAATAACACACTTACATGATTACATCTATGATACTATTAACATGTTGCATCTATGATACTGTTGGCATTTTACATACATGATACTGTTGGAATTTTACATTCATGGTACTCTTGTAAGACATCTGGCACCATTTTGGGGATAAACAATTGAAAAATTGACACAAAATACCGTAAAGAATTTGACTTTTAGCACCTTCCAACTGCCGCAGGAATCTAAAGGACTTTGTCCACATTACTCGACTGACTTTGTGACATGTTTCAACTTGATCTGTTTCCCCGAGAAAACTAACATGACAAGGGAAAAACAACCAATTGAAGATGTATCTCCCATTTAAAAATGGTGAAAATGGTGGATTTTCCATCTTAATTTTCGGGGGCGTAAATGATTTCACACGAAGATGTGATAGTCTTCCTTAACAAAGGGTTCTTGAACTTTTATAGGATACCATATTGCTACCTGTATCTTTGTATAACTATTTAGACATCTTTTGATTCTTGTCGCATCCAAACTCACCAAGTGGAAAAGGAAGTCGCAGCCGGAAAAGCGACTAGACTTCAAGCCACCAAATTGCTGGATGTTTTCAATGAAGTCTGGGCCAACGGAAAACATCGCAAAACTGGAAAACACATATCTGGTTGGTGGTTTCAACCCATTTGAAAAATATTAGTCAAATTAGATCATTTCGCCAGGTAAGGGTGAAAACAACACATATTTGAAACCACCACCCAGATATAGTATGCTCATGACAGTTGTGACATGTATATTTGTCAGACCTGTCATAACTTTCTCAGAAAAAATACCAAAAATGGCACATGTCTATGGAAAATCCAGCAACTTTTGAAATATCCGAAATCATCACAGTATTTGACATCTCATTTTCCTTAACCCGAGTCACGGATGCCAAATTGACCAAGAGGTAGCCAAAAAACCCATGCACCACCCCCACCATGGCTGGCAAAAAAAACAACCAGAGAAGTAACCCCTTGTGGATTCTATGCTTCTCAAGCTTATTTCATGATATGACTTGGTGGAATCAAAAGAGGAATTCAACACATCATCTCAGAGTGTTGTTGTGTCTTTCTGTCAGACTAGTGATGCTGTTTAACGAATCTGATCCTCACTTCATGTGCATTTCACTTTGGTTTGATTGAAGCTAGAGACCTAGCTAATGTCACGCCTGTATGGGCTGCGGGCACATACAAACATGCAACTTAACATGGGATGTTTATACGGATCTTGTTGTGCAAAAATTTGAACAGCTGGCATTTTTTGTTGGTAGATCGACCAATGTTTGATGTCTGAAATTCCAAAAGGTTGGAAATCGAATTGGCAATGAATTTCCACCTCGTCGCGATGAAGATTGCAAAATCCACAGGAGTTTTCATCCTTGCGGTAAAGAGACAATGGGGTATTTTTAGATATGAAATTTGTTCAATCACTGTTCTTTTGCACGTTCGAGAAACATGTGACTATTGAAATTTGAAGTATTTGCAATGAACCAGTGACAAATTACATAATTGACAGTTACTGCAACAATGAAAACCTGTGTTCAACTCCAACCGCCGGTGCACCAGCCAAGAATCCAATTTTTTGGTCCAAATCATGTATCACTGAAGAGATTGGTGTTCTATGATCTTCCTGACCAATCAGTAAAGCAACGGACAAAATTGGAAATCATGTTTGCACCCCGTGTGCATTTAATTTAAATCGAATGGATTTGTACAACAGATTTGGCAACTGCGAGTACCAAAAGTAAACTGTGTGATTGCAAACTCTTTGGAAAACCCAAGCCAAACCCTCAAACCCACCTGAACATCACATCGTGCAAGTCTTTGAAACCGACACCTGGAAAAAATCGCGTCACCGAATAAAACAAAATCCTGTTTGTTTCATCATTCTTCGATATATTGTAATGATTCTTTATGTTGTTTCAATTGTCTCAAGTTTTTCCATTCATTCCTAAATATATTTTTAACATTGCTTTTCCAAGTTCTTGGTAAAACATGAAACTTGAAAAAAAAAACGTGCCTCGAAATCTACCTTCGCATGACAGTTTCGCAGCTCTGCCGCTTGGCCACAATTGACCGCGTCGCGTCCTTTGTCCGGAAGTTGAAATTCAAAAACCAAAAAACCTTCCTGCAAAAAACTTTGTTCGAACTTGGGGCCACACCGGCAGAAGGGAACTCGCCAGCGGCATAATGCGTGTCCAGCAGGTCGAATGAGTTCTTCAACCTTTTTCGCAGGGGAAAACATACCATTGAAAACATGAAAAAATTGTGCACAATGAAAAAACGGTTTTTGAACGTTTTTGGGACTGCCAACGCTCCTGGCACGCAGCACTTTTTGTGAAACCATGTGAGACCGATACCTCCTATTTACCTATACATCCAACGTCTGCAATATGGATGTTGAAGGGCTTTCGTGTCTAGCGTCTGCAATATGGATGAATCAAAGCGAAACCGCTCGTAGGTCAAGAGGCCAACCAACCACGCCCAAGCGTTTGGGCTCACCTCCTGGATGTCAGGATTTGGGATACCATTGGACAAAGCTTCGTCCACTGCGTCGCACAAATCTTCATGGTGACGGAAAATGTGACCAGCAAACTGCCGAGTCTGCACGAAATGTTCCCCACCAGTCATAACCTGGTACATGGCGACACGTGCGGACCAAAGGTCTGCAGAAGCGCTGGGAGCCTCGCCTCGCAACACTTCTGGTGATTGGTACCGGAGAGATCCACTTTCGCGAGGGTTTGTCCTGCATGCACCAAGGTCAGCAAGGTGCAACTGGCCGTTCTTCAACAAGATGTTGGCTGGCTTGACGTCTGCGTGACGAAATCCTTCAGTCTGCAGGCCTCGGATCAAGTCCCTGGACCGGAAACGGAAGGAAGTTGTTTGCCCAGGACTATCAGCCAAGCTGCATTCACATAGTTCAAGCGGCTAGCACTTCGTGGAGCGGGGACTGCTGCAGGATATGGTCTTGGGTCCAGCCTGAAGAGCCACCGCTTCCCTGTCGCTTGCAAGCCGCTTGCCCTCCTCTTGATTTTGGGGCGAAAGTTGGAAGCTTGAACACCTGCCAAACCTCCCTGACCAAGTTTTGAAAAGTCCTTGAAAACCGACGCCATGGCATCTTCCTCACTGCAATGTGCCAAGGCTGCGAGAAGGGTAGGCCAAGGTGTGAAGTTTACCAACTCTTGGTGGGGTGGCAAAGTGGGCTCTTTGGCCTCTTGCGGCGATGCCAGCAGCTGCTGCGACACATGCCGCTACAGCTGTTGTGGCAGTGGCACCGCTGTTGCAGCAGCACCTGCAGACGCTGTCGTCGTCGCCATTCCGGCACCATACGCTATGGAGTAGCTAATGCCAATCTCCATTGTGGAACAACGGCGAACCCCTTGTTTTGGTATCAGCAAGCACTGTGCATGACATGCAATCCAACACATGACCTAGGTGCATCATGAATGATGTACAAGAGGTCCACTTGAATTTACCGTTGAATGCTTTGCAAGGCATTCTATTGAAAAATGATACTACATATATGCATCAAACCATTCGCACTTCAGGCTTTCACTGCTTGAGCCAAACTGGCTATACTCTTGCATCATTCCTGAAACTCTCGAAAAACCAGTTGCATCTTTGCTTTTGACTTTGTTCTCCACTGAAAATCCCCATAGCATTGTGACCACTCTCAGCACATCTTCCGGAAACCCCGTGCTTTGGGTTGCCCGGGGCACTTGTGGACCTAGAAGTAACTTGTAATGGACGTATCTTGAATTAAAAAAACTGTGACTTGAAGTTGTGGACATATAAGTCCATTGTAAGTCCTTAAGTTCTTCATAATTCTTCACAAGTTTTAAATTGTTTTTTGAGGAAAATTGACTTCGGGGATTCCTCGCCTTTGTTTTACCGCCGTGGACAACTTTTGGCTCACTCCATGAAACTTGCCGAACCATGATCATTGGCACGGTGACACAGTGGTTATCCGTAAATAAGGATTTTTTTGCTTGGATATAGCATCCGCTTTGGCGTGCCATCGCGCAATTGGGCTATTTCTAGCGCAATCTGCACCTTTCTAACATTCATGCACGAGAAGGTAACCTGCTACGTGAATTCCAAGTAGGGTTTTCACTGCAGGGTTTTTGTTTCATCGAAGAATTTGATTGCACCGCACCATTTGCAAAAGAAAAACAAAGTTTGCGCCATGGTAGAACACACCCAAACTGCAAGCAAGGGCAACAAGAAAAGTGCCTCCAAGTCAAATGCTGCATCCAAAAAGTCATAAACAAGACATGCAACCAAAAAACTCCGCGGACACTTCGCGGACATCGTATTTTGTGCGGACATCCAATAGGGATAGTAAAACCACCAGAAAAACGAGGTTAGATGTTGGCCTTTCTTTTGCCTGAAGATGCCGCGGACATCCATCCCCACGGACACGTTAGGTTGCATCCATCCCATGATTGTTTGGGTATTGATATTTTTCCGCGGACATTTTCGGACATCTCGCGGACATCGCAAGGATGTCCTCTCTATTGTTATTAAAAATTTTAAATCGGCTTGCGTATTTTCATTCTGGGAATTATCATTGCAGTGGTTTTTAAAGAAGTTACTCGAGAAAGTGTCCGAAGGCAATCGTCTTGGATTCCGATCTGGTTCAGACCAAATTTGCTCGTCCAGCAACTGCAAAATTCCCGCGGCCTGATCCGAGCTCAGATTGACACCTTTGTCAATCACTTGAAGCAAACCATGGCTTGCTTGCCTTCGATGTCGCCAAAGCTGGGCAACGAACGCAAACCAACCAGAAATTTCTGACTGGCAAGCAACTCTTTCGTCACTGCCTTTGCCAATGACATATATGCCAGCTTGAGCCACAAAATCGCGATCAGCATGTTACAAATCAAACTTGGATGGATTTCTGCTGAGAATTTTTTCCAACCGCTTCCATTCATCAGAAAATGACATTTCCAAAAAAACACGTAAGTTCAATGTAAGTTCAATATAAATTCATATGCTTGAGATATGTCATACTTATAAGTTACTTATAACTATCTTATCTAGGCCATAACTCCCCAGTAAAAAGCATTAAAAAGCAATGAACTTACATCTAACTTACATGACTTACAATGTAACTTTAACTTATGGACTCCTAACTCAACTTATAAGTTACTTATATCTTCACAACTCCAAGTTCGACAATCCACATGGTTCCACCTCTGGGACCGACTCGAGCTCTGGCGCTCACCGTAGCCGGCCGCGATTGCGGAACCTCAACGGTTGATCCGGGGAGACGAAACGTTGATGTTTCGAGGAAACAGCTGAGCCGCTGGGCCAGGAAGTGTGGGACCTGCTCTTTCGAGAAAACCAATCATACCTTTGGACCGCAAAAAGATGCTGGCAATCAACCAAAAAAAAAATCATCTTGAATGTGCCAAGAAGATACTGAACAAAAAACAACTTCCTACACAATAAGCCGAAGTCTTTCCATGAATTTGGCCTTCCGTTCTGTTAACAATTTATCACAATTTTGGGGCTCCAATGGCCCATCCTTTCAGGGTTTGCTTCCAAGCCATCCATCCCCACCTTGCCAACAAACAGAGTGCTGCCTCTGGCGAGCCGGGATCATGTCCCACCGGTGCCTTTGCGGGTTTTGAGCTCAGAGGATTTGACAATACGTGCCGCCCTTGGATTATGTGATCGTTCCCTTTAAAGGGTACCCCTATATGGGTGTTTCCTTAAATGGTGGTACCCCCAAATCATCCATTCTAATAGGGGTTTCCATTATAAACCATCCATTTTGGGGTACCACTATTTTAGGAAACCCCCATATCTATAGTACCAAAGGTAGTGAATCTGATTTTCTTTTTAAATACGGGGCGACGGGACATCTATTTATTTACATGACATCTTGATCGAGAGGTGCACCCTTACTAAGCCCCACAAAGAAGCGTTTGTGACTGACAATTCAACAAGAAACAAAATCGAGGTTCCTGCCTGGGCCAAGTCTATCCAGGAAACTCCTGCAGCCAGCTGTGTTCTTGCATGTCGGCCAACTGGATCACTGGTGAACCATTGACTGGGTCGATAATTCAACGTCCAGGACGCTGTCTGGATACCTTTTCCGGAAAGAAACATTGGATTCGCAATTCTTGGAATATGTGATTGGATACTCGGAAGATGATCATTATTCCATAGTCATTAATATGATATATAACATATAGCAACTCACCACAAAACACGCATAAGAAGCATCAAATCAAAGGTTCACCAACCTGGTTCAAAGCCAAGTTGTTGCGCCAAATCTTCCAACCTTAGCAATCCAACTTTTTCTCGCCATAGGATGGTGCTGCTTTTTTTGCTCCACCAAAAAAAGATGGGAAATCTTGAGACCTGGATACTGGTCCTGGTGTCTCAAAGGTATTACCATGTATGAACTCTAGACTCTAGACTTGCATATTCAGATTCGGTTATGATATACGTGATTACTATTTAATGATATTTAATGTGTATATATATATATACAAACAAAACATGTGTTTGCGGCTGCGTTATGTCCAAGTCCCTCAACATGACTTGTGGCAGAATGTCAAATCCATCGATTCGAGGCAAGTGGCAAACTACGAAGCAGCTTCCGCTCTCCACGTTTCAACCTGACGATGAAACGACAAAACGACAAAACGACGAAACGATTCCGTGGAAGATAATCGCATGGGGAAGTATAAATCTTTTCGAGTTTCCACTGTGACGTGGTTTCATTCATCTATATACCAAAATTTGATTAAAAAAATTGTACACCCGAAAAATCGGATATTTCGCTCTATTTCCCATACAAGCTAAGTCAGACTCACCACTCTCGAACTAGTGTCAACATTATTCAACGGTCTCAAAGTTGTGGTTCAACGCAAAGACTTCCGAGGATGTCAATGTCGTTCGTCTACAGGACAGGTTGCCTATCCACGTGGTTGGCCGCCAGGCGCACCAAGTCAAAGACAAAAGGCTCCTTGGGGGTCAACCTGACGAAAATTTGGGAACCCCAAGCCATTCAGGTCGGGATTACCCCCATTTGAAATTCTTCTCTTTAAGGTGACTTTTTCGAGGTTTCTTTTCAAACTGAGTTTTCAGAAGTCAGAAACAACGGAAAAAAGGGAGAAAACTCAATGTACATCGTATCATCCTTATAATCCCTTTACCCCGAACCCACCTGCGGTGATATCTAAACGTTTAAACATGACCATCCATTCAAATGCAATCAAATGCATATCCACTATATTTGCATTCCACTTCCTTGAATCTCACTTTCCACTACCAACTTCCCCCAAAAAAAGGGCTCACATGTGCTCAACAACACCTTCCAACTTCCCCGCCTTCCACAACTCTTCAGCAGCTGTAAAGCTTCACAAAGCTCCAAAACAGGCACTGCAGCTGCACCTGGATATCCGGGTCGTTTCATCTCAGCCAGAAAACTGTGAATCAGTTGGTTAAGTCATGTTCATCTGGGTTTTCCATTATAAACCATCCATTTTGGAAACATCCATTTAGTTGGGGGTACCACTATTTTCGGAAACATCCATCTAGTTGGTGTCTGTGTTCAACCCAATGTGAAACATATGCTCGTCAAAATGGGGAATCTTCCCCCAAATAGGGATGAAAATAACAGAGAGTTGAAACCACCACCGAGGCACGTATATAGGTAAGTAAGGGCATTTATGTAACAGCATTTAGTGTTTAATATGTCTGCCAAGAAAACAGCTAAGTCAGTGTGTTGGCTTCCAATGACATCTTCAAACAAAAAACGTATGTGATCGAAATTGCTCAAAAGTTCTTATGGACTGAAAAATTGTTCCAAAGAAACATGGACCCGGATCTCCTAGATCTACCAATCTTACTATAAAATCGTAATAACCAATTTGTAATACAAATTGTATAACACAATTAGGTGCAGTAGAAAAAATATTAAAACTTTTGAATATGTGAGCGGCTGACTGATCATCTACAAGATTTTACAAGGATTCTTCGTTCTGCATGCCTTACTTCTGATAGTCTATGAGAAAAGAATAGACAAATATGTAGAGTCGTTCTGTGATGAGAATCTCGTTCGGACCAAAAAAAGGATCTCATTTTTACATGATTTGGGGTCACAAGTGCATAAATACCATCTGTTACTATGATAATTGTAGATACAGTATGATAAAGTCACGAGCAATAAACAATAATCACTCATTTCAGCGACAAACCCTCATTTTACCCCAAAAAAACTGCATTTCCAATTCAGAAAGATCTTCAAAAAAACAAGTAACAACGAAAAAAAACATCGTCCAGAATTGATGTCTCAAATTTGCCCCCCAAAACCCCCCAAAAGCACCTCGTTGTGCTAAGCGGTTTTGTTGCAAACTTCGAGCTTGTATCAATAGACCTTCAAGGCCCAAGCCTTCGAGTCCTCGGAAGTTTCGGCTTTGGTGAAAGTTGGAACAACAAAAATCCAACACTAAAAGGATAGCAATTTTAGGGTGAAAGCCAACCAAAAAAAAACCATGGGCAACCATTCAGGTTTCAACTGTTTAATGATTCTTTAAACCTCAACTGAGATAAAAACACACTGAAAAATCACAATGGTGCAAACTGTATGAACCATTTTGTCTCTGGATTTTTACTTCATCTTACCTTCACAACCCAAACCAACCACAAATCCTTGGCACAGCAGCACCAGCTGGGGCAATTCCACGGTCAAATCAAAGCGATCCAAATCCAGTAGCCGTCGCACGCGCTGCGCAAAGGTGGACGGATGGGTGGTTTTTGCGAGACTTGAGATTTGTAAATCCACAAAATTCCGTACAAAGGGTAAATCAAATTGATATTTTTGTTGCATGTTTGTTGAGATCATTCAAATTTTGTATTTTCTAAAAAAAATGATTTGATTAATCTTGAAATACCCATCCCCCAATCCACCTGTGATGCATGCGCTGGCAAAGCATTGCGCTCCTGCCCATCTTTTCGTCTTGGCGTTTTCCACAAACCGGTTTTGGACGTGGATGACGTGGAAGAGAAAAGAAACGATGGGGGCCAAACACTTCCCACAAAACTCCCTCACCTGCAAAAGACCCAAGGCGCCCACAACTGTTGCTAGCTGCTTGCTTTGAAAACCTGGATCGAAAAGATTGGGTTCTCAAGAGTAAGATCACTACAAACTGAGAAAAAAATCCTCTCACAAAACAACTGCATGAAAAATGTAGCCCAAAATACAAATCTGCCTGATATGTTTCACCAATTCCTAACGTTTCAACCCCAAAACCTGCAGCTGATAGTGTGATCATGAAACAAAATTGACACACAACAAAATTGAAGCCCAACTTTTTCAACAGCCGCCTCCAAACACATCTCTGGAACCATGGTAACCATGCCTTCTCCAAAAGCTCTCCTGAATCTGAAAAAAGCTGATGTCCAGGCCCCTCCCTCCATGGGTTCTCACAGGTCATTGGACAGTACCAGCGGTCCCCAAAACCCCACCCCTCCTCCTCTAAGACTTTTGAGATTGCTGCTGACAAGTCCTGAAGCCCATGACATGTGGTTTCGTCCACGCTACAGTAGTTCAAGTGTTTCAAAAAACCGTACCATTTTACTACAAGTACCATCATCTTGTAGCAAAAACCCGGAACTGCTACTGCAGCACCAGCGTAGTCCCAGACTTCATTCCCTCTGCCATTCTGCCTGTGCAACCAGCGGAGTGAGCAAGGCTGCAGCCAGTAAGGGCCTTGCTTCCAGCCAAAACTTTCCAAATCAAAGCTGAACACCATAAACAAAAGGATGTCTATGTTATGTATATATATATATTACTATATATATTATTGTGTTTTCTGAGTTTCTCTATGACTCTATGAACTAAACAAAAAAACAGTTGTTAAAAGAAAATAGACTGCAGTACTGCAATCAACCATTAATCAACCAAGAATGCTGATTCCCAGCCGAGCTGGATTCCGCTGAGCCGTCGTACTTGGCTAAGAACTCAGCTGAAGAAAGTGAAGGCGGCAGAGTAGCCTCTCCCAAGAAGCTCTTTTTTTCAGCTCACCGGTTCTGTTGGAGGCTTGGAGTATGACAAAAGCCCTTGCCATCTAGCTGTTCAAAATGAACTTTCGAAAAACATCACAGTCCTCAATGGGATACTCTACAGTAATCTCTGGTTAACTTATCGCTGCCAGTCTTCCATGAATCAAGAGAAACCCCGCCTCTGTTTCCACTACCTTGGCCAACAAGCGATTCAGAGCCTGCACTTCTGGACCATCTTGTGGTTCCTGCAAACAACGTGGACGTGAAGTTTGTGAAGTTGGTGACATGGTGAATCTCAGAACCTCAAATGAGTCCACAAAGAAGACCCAAATTGGTGGATCAAAAATGCAAGATGTTTGCGGCTCGAAAGCTTTTGAAATGCAACAGCTTCTCAATGACAAAATAAAACCCAAAAAACCCTCAAAAAATCAATTTGGAACCAACAAAAAATCACTGTGTTTTTTTGTTAAAGAAACATCATCTTCCAACCAATCGCCATCATTTTTTGGGGTTCAACATGGCGTTTTTTCCGGTCCAATGATAGCCTGGCTTCGCCGAGCATAGAGCGCCAAGCAAAGGCTCGCACCTGCCAAATGACCTGAAGAAAAATGAGGTTGTGCTTGAAAGCATTTAAGAGGTGGAAGTAAAAAAAACACTTGATTCCTAGGAAAATGCAAACAAAAAAGTACTTTGATTCCTATTTCAATGGAAATTTCCATTTGCTTGTTTTGGTTCCTAAGGAAAAAAAACAAAAAAAGGTACCTCTAAAGGAGTCATCTCTCTTGCAATATGTTCAGGAAAATATCACTGTTTTTTAATTTTAAAGCAATTAGAGTTTTTCAACATGTTGGAAACCATGGTTCCTTAGAGATTTAAGCCCATCATCTGGTTGGTGGTTTCAACCCGTTTGAAAAATATGAGTCAAATTGGAAACCTTCCCCAAATAGGGGGTGAAAAATACAAAATATTGGAAACTACCACCCAGATCATGTTCAGGATCCTTCTTTTGTCTCAGCAAATCTCCCTGGGCTTCCACTCTTGGAGGTGGATTTTCGAGCTTTGCCACGGCTAAGCGTTGCGATGAGACGTCCATCAAGGGCCTACGGGCCGGGTGCCCTTAAGGTAACATGGCACCGGGCCGCCTCCAAACACATGGGGAAAATGCGTAGAACATGACATGTTTGGGTTGGGAATGCATGAACATATGACCCTAATAATATGCATAAGAGAGGAAAATATATTTCATACATATGAAACATATGTGTGCTGTGTATCTGTATTTTTCAATACCTAGGTAACTGGGTATTTTTGTATCTAGACATCATATATCTAATATAGATGATGTACTATGTTATATCGTATGACGTGTAAATGTCTATACAAATAAGCGTACAAGAAAACAACAAAGCAAAACATGAACAAAACACATCCAAAAATAGTAAGAACATAGTGTAGAACTCAGGGCAAATTTATTCTCTGAAAGTGGCGAGCTATATAACTTCATTACCAAATTCGTCGGAGGTCACAAAACAAGACTTCTGTTTGTGTCCTATGCCAAAAAAAAGGAGCAAACAATCATCATATTATACCTAGTACATCATGCTTCAAACCATGGAATCTCCCTATAACATGTGCCAACACAGGTGTTTTCCAACCATTTTCTTATTAAAAGAAACTTTTTCTTCAACCCGTCCCTTTATCGGAGCTTTTGGGTTGCCACCTCGCAGCCTCTGAGTACAAGGCCAAAGGATGCTCCGAAAGAGAGTCCTTGGGCGAGTGGACCACCACAGGTTCGATCTGTGAGGTGGGTTTTTTTTCGGAGAAAATATCACGGAAAAATGGTGTGCTAAGTTCTTGCACCATGAGACGCAGCATCTGCGATGAAGTAAGCACACCACGTGCTTGGTGTAATTCCTGTCGAAAAACAGCTGACAAAACACGCTCCGTCAATGAGGTACTCATAAAATCTCATAAATTCCTACACGGGTTTCAAAAAATTACGTCTGTTTTAAAACGTTCAAAAAAAATTAATGACTATAACAGACTATAATCATGTCTATGTAAAAATACGCTTCTCATGGGTTTTTAGGATGGTTTTAACGGCTCCATAAAATAAAAAAAACATGTCCAACTTCTCACCGCTGTCCAATACTTCATCATGTCGCCTTAAGTCGCCGTTGATATCGCAACTTCAAAGGATCCATCCTGTCAGGGACATAAAGCGCTGGCCACATCCCAACATCAACACGGACGTTAAGCGAAGTGTTCCACCGGTCGCCTTTCAGCAGAAATCTGCTCCAAATTGGAGAGGCAGTAGTCCACCTAAACCACTTTTTCGATGACCGTGTTAGTGTGATTGCATAAAGCATGGCCCTGAATAAAAACATAAAAATATAGATCAAACGATGCTCCCGTTTGATGCGAATCTTGAAGTTTCGAGCTGGTACTATTTGGATAAAAATCATAACATGTGTCATCCATGAGAATCGGATATGCCAGAGATTGACCAGCTTGCCCATGATGCCAAACACCTTATCCTGGAGGGAAATAGCTTGTTGTGGTGCTGTAGCTGCTCGATACAGCCCCTTCAAACGTTCTGGCCTCGGTCATCAATGTGCCATCTCATCTAGGCATGTGTGGTAGAACTTGCCTTTCATCAGTCTAGTCCGTGTGACTACTGTAATGTTAAGACAGAAAATGACTTTCGGGTAATCCTCCGTCCAGTCTTCTGTACTCTCTGACCCTCAGCTTCATACGCTCCGACCGTAATGCGCCGGCAACAAAATCCAGGCAAACCTCCCGAAAGCCAAATCCCAAATTTACCAAAAAAAAGGCACGTGGGTCTGTGTGCATGCATAAATGTGTGTCTCTGTGAATGACATGGTTATTGTGCTACGTAGAGATGTACAGTCAAACATAGCAAAATTGACCAATCTACATTTGAGCTTTGCTGTATTGAGCCTGTTGTCTCCAAATACATCATGATACATACAGTAATCAGTAATACTTTAATGTTGTACAAATCCAGAATGTGTATGAGCGCACAATCTTCTCAACACTGTAGACTCATTTGAAAAAGACTTGTCATGACATTGCCATGCATGGTTGAACCCCTGTTGGTAAACCAGAATTGCCAAACTCGTTGTGAAAATCTCGTTGTTAATATAGAAAATAACAACTATACCCCCCCGAAAACTAACATGTCACCCAAAAACAGAGGTTTGGAAGATGTTCCTTTTCCAAGAGATTCCAAGAGTATTTTTTGTAGTTTCCAACCCTTAAATATATCGGGGGAGTAACACCACTTGCGCAAAATCACCAAGGAGTTCTCGCATGAAAAAAACATACGCCTTGGCATTGAAAAATCTGACGAGGAAGCATGACTGGACCTCGAAATCAGGGGCACAGTGAGCTGCCTAGCTCCCATTTGTGAAGGGATTTAAAACCCCCCCCCTCTCTAGCTCCTTAACTCCCTTCTAAGCAACAAGCTAGTATAAAAAAGAAAACTGTGATTCACAACAGTTCGACTGTTCAAACATGTTCAAACCATCTGAGAGACTCTGCGAAATTCAGATTTTGCTGCTTTGCTGCCGTCTTTTGTTCGTATAGAAGCTGCCTTTTCTGATAGGCATCCATGGTTAGGTGAAGTGTTGACAAGTGTTGTGTGACTGATCCTATTTCACGTTGTTTACAAGCATTTATGATGCACTATCTATAGTGGTGTGATGTGGTATGGTAGTCTACCACAAAAGTGTTGTAATATACTTACCTTTTGCCATCGTATGCCCAATGGCTGCCTGCTCGAACGTGTCACGTTTCTGCCGTGTGACGTGGAAGGTTGTACATATTGCACCATCACCATGGCACGTTGGCACATTGAGAGAAGCTCTTTTTGCAAGGTTCTGACATCATTGATTGTCATCTGAGTTGTATAGAATAACTCTGCGTCCATCATGGCGTTTCACCAGTTAAATGCCCTCTCTATCCTTATCAAACGAATTACAAACCAACACAAATTCCATCTGGACCATGCCGCAGAATTGAAGTGTATATAGTTGCTTCAAGTCAACCATCCAAAATTACCAGGTGAAAAAAAACACTTCCTTTCCAAAGTTGACGTCTATTCTTCCAACAAAAGACAAAAAGTTGTAAGGCTTCACAGCTTCACAGCTTCAGCTGAGGCGGCAAGGTCACGGATCCAAAGGGGGAAAGGTTTGGGAGCCTGGTCTTCCAAGCATCACTTACCGGCCCTGAAAACTCACATATTCCCTGAAAAATGGGCGGTTGGATGCTTGCATTTCCTATTGAAATACTGTAGTCCCTTTTTTAGAGGACATGTTAGTTTTGCGGGGTGTGTGTCCAACACGCGACTTATTAAATGGCGAAACAACAAAACACATCTTGCGATAACCATACAGGTGCTCAGCAAGCAAACGTCCCATATTTAGCCTTGCTGTCGAATCGCCAATGTTCAGTAGATGGATCAATCACAACCGACAAACCCCAAAAAATACACAATTGAAACATCGTCAACAACAGGACCAACAACAACAACAACAACAACAACATCAACCTGGATTTTGACACAAACAGCACCGTTTGAAGTAAAATAATCCAACTCCAGGGACTTCAACACAAAAAAACTGCGCAAAAAATCACGGACTAGTTTGGTGATGTCTGGTGTGGGTGGTGGTTTCGAAAATGAGATTTTCAAGATATTGCGGATGGCTGTACAATCCATTTTCTGGTCCGCCCTGCCCCCCCCCCCCCACCAGCAAATTGTGTAAATCGTTTGATCTTGCTAGCGGGGCCGGGTCCTGGCATGCTGATATTATGTCCAAAATAGTTGAGCATCTACCATGCTTGGTTATGGTTGCTTATGGGTACTTAGCATTTACATCGTGTTTTTGTTTTCCGTGTTTCCTTCCATTCGTTTTTATGATTGTAATTCTGATTGAAATCACTGGGTGTTTTTCAATCCTGGGAGATCTTAGCAAGGGATGAATGATTGTGCCACTGATTAAATGTATCATCATATTGCACATCTTAACATCTTTATCACACAAAAGCATCCAAGATTTTATACTCAGCAGCTAGCTGCTAGAACAAAAAACAACGCAAGCCACCGATCTCACCTCGCAGCAGCCTCATATTTTTTCTATTTGTTCTTCGGATTTTTCGGATTCAGCCAATAGCATGGTTCTATGTACAACTCTTGAAGCATCTAATTTTGACCGATCTACTCCTTGGAAAAGTTTGATCGGCGGTGAAACCTTTACAATCTTTTAAACAGTCAGCTCTGAGGCACGTGGCCATTCTTGGACAGAAACTTCCTGAGCAACAAATGATGCCAACGAATGTGAAGCCTTCCAACTCAAGATGCCAAACTGGAATTTCTTCAATGAATCCAAAAAACTATCCACTAAATCTGATTGGTTGCGAAATCCAACTCTTCAACCCCAAACACCACAACTCCGAAAAAATTCACCCCCAACTCAACGCAGGGATGTGTTGGGCCGAAGGTTCGTTAAGTCGTCAGTTGCTTTGAGCGCCTGCGGGCTGTTGGTACCAAAGACTTTTTGATGTCGTTGAGCCGAGGCCCTTAACGCATCTGCAGCAGCAACGGGACTCGCACGTCCATGAGCAGCTGCAGCTACCAGAACATGTGCCAACTTTGACATAGCCAGCAAGGCACTATGATCATCCTGAGACAATGATTCGATTCAGCCATTTTTTGGGTCATTTTTTAGTAGGCTACTTTTAATGGCCCTTAAATCGGGTATTAATTCCATTTATTTCCAATGTTCATGCACCTTATGGCTGGATCGTCCTAAGTCCTAAGTCATACTGAAGACAACCCGTGACGACAAGACCCTCCGTTTGGGTGTCAAATTTCAGCCCCCCAGGTCTGAATTTTTTGTGGGTTTTTTGGGGCACAAATTTCAGACCCTTGTGTGGAAATTGACGTATATATTGATTATAATTATAATCTAAGACTTTTAGAGATATTATGTGCTGGACATATCTGGATATATCTCTTAGTCTATTACTAACATGAAAGATACTGCATAAAGTTTCTCACAAAAGCTGGAATAATCGCATGCAATTGCAAATGAATCTTTGAGACACCAAAAGAATAACAGACACCAAAATCACTACAAAGATCTTCCCCATAGGCAGATCGATACCATTCCAGCAGCTGGCGCCGTAGTTTCCATGCAGCAATCAAGTCACCAGCATCCACCAACAAATCTGCAAGCTGCTCAGCCGTCTCAAGAGTCACAGGATTTTGATGTCCAAAGGCTCTCTGACATCCTGAGCTTTTAAAAAACAAACAAACATGACCCCAATGCAAATGCTACGCTAAAATTAGCCAAATTCGGTACACACATGTGTATGTGTGCGTTTCGGAAAAGAAATCAAATTTAAATCGTATCTTGAAAAGAATGTAAAATTTCAAAGCTGGCCAACTCCACCCAAGCAACCTTCAAGAATAGTTTTGAAGAGATCACGAGCTTCGGCAGATTTTCCCAGATTTTTGCAACACGTCGCCAAATTATAACCAGAATCCAAAACATCCCGATGCTCACTGCCAAGACGTTTAGAACGACCAAGATATGCACGACGATAAAACTCCTCTGCTGTAGTCTTCTCACCGAGATTTTCCAAAGATACAGCAAGGGAATGAACTCGTGCAAGTACTTCAGGATCGTTTGCATCCAAATGTCGTTCCTTGTGGAAATAAAGGGACTTAAATGAAATGGAAAAAAACATATGAAACCCATATGGTTAACCATTCAAAATTGCGGTTTCAGGTTGACATTTCCATTGAGATTTCCAAGCCTCAATTCTTGGTGCCTATGCATCGCGGACTGCATCCCTACTGCCTCATGAAGCATGTATATATATATATATATGCGTGGATAAATATGAAGCAAGTGTCGATATCACATGAAATTATATGATCACATAAAGAAAAAACCAAGTGTTTCCACAACTGTCTTAAGAAAAAAACATCCAATGCATGTCTCTAGCGAATTCGACACTAAGTTTGGATTCTAAAGCCACGAGTCCAAGCCCTGCAAGCTCAATTGCAATAAAGATCGATACAGCTCATCATCTTCATGACCTTGGGGACAAGACAACCCACCAGAGGTCAGCTACCCTCCTGGGAACTAATATGACATATATCCTGAAGTCCTCTAAGTTAGACATCCTTGAGTCCGGTGATTTTCCTGTTCTTCCTGTTTGGTGGGACATGACGCCGTTACTTCCTTTTGAGGGTAACATAGAACCGGAAAATTGGACCAAAAATCGGTGGGACATGTAGATCTGGTTCTCATGTTTCAATCTGGATGATTTTCAGGTTCCATGTGGCTGCTTTTTAGGGATGTATAAGAAAGCAGTGAGCTGGTTTCATGAAATTTCAGCTGTGGAAATTAAAAACGAATGAACCAACATCTTGAATTTTTAGCAACCCAACAAACCTTAAGGGAGAAACATATCAAATATTCTCAAATAAGCTTTTACCCAAAGAGTTGGGCAAAATTTGTATCAGGGTTTGACTCATATTAGGTTGATGTTCCTTTCGTGCTGTTGCAATGTGTCGTTTTATATCGTTCTAAAGGCTCATACTACAACCCTTGGCATCCGCTTTGTAACCTTTTGGTACCTCACAAAGACACTTCCAAAGCCCTAGAGTGTACAGGGGCGAGGTCTTACCAAGAACAACTTCTCACAACCACCTCAACTGTTGATGGAAGAAATTCCGGCGTTCACCAGTTGATATGGAGAATCCACCATTCTCTCTCTATGATTTAAAACGACGAATTTTTTCTACATCTCAACTGGTGAACGCCGGATTTCTTCCATCAACCGTATCAAGGCCAAAAAACCAAAATCTTCCAATTCTGCCACAATTTGAGCTGCTTCCCTGGCCTCCGTCAATGATGCCTGGGAAAAATCTTGGCCGATACAAAACTGATCTTTTTGGAGGTCCAACCAAACGGGCAACTCACATGTGGCAAAAAAAAAAGAGGCCGATATACTGACATACACTTCTAGATTCTAGCCCCTTTCATAGTTTTTAGATGTTTTTTGAGGTGAAACTTTGTGCATCCTCGATGCCATCTTGCTTTGTCAATTCAAAAAACACAGAGTCAACCAACCTGATTGCCTAAAACCATGATTAAAAAAAATACTGTCAGGGTAGGAACTTAAGGCCGTCTATATTATGTTCTTACTTCTGAATATCTGTAGATATTGAAAGATTTATAGATAAATAAATGCATATATATATATATATTAATTCATACTACAGTACATTACAATATAATTCACAATGCTCCAATGCAATCCATTTTTTCCTTGTACCATAATCACCGGACAAAACATATAGCTTGGATGCTGTGTTCGCACCAGCAGCTTCCAAGTCTGCCCCACCACGATGTAGCATCTTTTGCGCTCGTGATAATAGAGCTGCACGAGCCTTCGCCACATCCTTCTCCTGGAAAGACACATCAACCTGGAACACATAGTTTTCAGCATATTTTTAGGCAAACTGTGGCTGGTTTTGATGGAAATTAACAGCAACGGCTTTTGTTCCAGGAACCAAAAAAACACAAGGCTTGCATCCTTACATCAAACTGCGCTTGGATCCTTTCACCGCTCCTTGGATCCCGTTTCATCTTCTAGTTTTTCTGCACCAGATCCATGAACGAGTGATTTCACCTGTGCTGCTGAGAGAGCCTATCGGCAAAAAGCGTTGGTGTTGTTGGCATTTCAGGTTGATTCAAAGTCGATGCAGTTGAAGTTTCCTAGTCAACCTTCTCAACATAAACTATCGCATTCCTATCATTTCCCCTCAAATATTTTTTGCCACCAGAAATTTTTTTTTGGCATGATCGCATGATTTGGTGCATCAAAAAAAATGCGTCGCGACGCCTCTAATTCCACTAGCTCTTTCTGCTGCTCAATCTCTTTTCGCTTTCGTCTTGCCTTGACAGTCGTGCTTTTTTGATGATGAGAGCATTGAGTTGCTGTGAGGTGAGGGAGACTCCGACCTCCATCCCAAGACACCCCAGTACAGAATGACTATGAATACTATGGTAATGATGTATATATATATATATATATGTGTGTATATTATATATATGTACAATATACAGTAACTCAGAAAAGTCATTGGAACTGGAAGGGACGAATTGCAGTCAATAGATGTAACGAACCTATTTTCCCATGCTCATCTCTTTGAAAGAACTTCTTTGGCCATTGTCATTTACAACACTAATAATTACTAGCAGTGGCAACAGCAAAACCCTAGATTGGAGAGCTTGAATTAAACATCATGTAGACTCCTACTATCTGTGCATCACTATCCAAGACATTCCAAAACTACTTTCTTGAATCTGTTGAAAATTTCAATATCTATATACATGTACAAATCAGTATCTACCATGACTACAAACACAAGAGCCATGTCAAAATGCATTCTAAAAAAATCACCTGACAAATTTGAAGTCTCTGGATGTCTCTGGCACCTCTTGCAGTTGTACCTGTGCTGCTGCAGCTTCTTTCAGCTCTTCGTTGATGAGTTGCCTTCGAGAAAAAAAAACGTTGCTTCAAACCCACGGTATCAACGAATCAAACCGAACCCCGTGTCGAATGCGACCCGCCTGGTGGCAGCAACGTCAGCACGTACCTGGGATGGGTGTCTTTTGCCAAATTGCACATGCCACCATCAGCTTGAAGCAACTAGACATATAGAACAATATTTTATCGCATATATATGTCCCTTCAAAATTCTTAACATCCTGTAGATACACACTAATCATCACCCTAAAGATCCATGGGACTGGTATATTTACCTACATTTGGCTGGCTTTTTTCGGTAAATGTAGGTAAATATACCGTTCGTCCCATGGATCCCAAGACGTCACCCTCTTCACCTCCAGGCCTTTGCCAAACGACCTTGAAGCTCCACTGAAACTTGAAGTTCCGAGGCTAGTTCTTGCCTGATAAACGGATGATCTCACTGGGTGTTCACCGAAAATGGTCGAAGTTCACTTGAAATTGTCACAAATTTGTTCATGACATTTCAAATTTCACAAAAAAAATCAAAGCCAAAGGCTTTTAGATGTAGGATTATCAACCTGCAATCCATCCAAACCAGTGCTTTTTTAATGATCACCCCAAGGGTTATGTCTTGCATGACTCCAGCTCTACACCTCAGCAGCTTTGGATCAGGATGCTCCATTGCACCCTTTCCCGCCGATGTTCCGAGGATGTGATGTTCCAAGGGCCATGGGAGGATGGCTGCCATGGAAATTGCCGGCATTTCTTTTTTGGAAGTAACTATTATTACAGGATAATGTTGATTCTGCCAATTTGTGAAATTGCCAATAATAATGTTGATCTTTTTCAGGAATTATGTCTTGGAGCCTGTGAAGCTGCAAGAAACTGGTTGAGAGACCTGCCATTTCTGGTTGCAGGACTGCAAGATCTTCAAACAGGTTGGACGGGTAAAGTTCAAAAGAAAAAATATATATATATATATATTATACCTATGTATATAAAGCTAGCAATTCTTTGTGACCTTCTTGGGATGGTTAAGTGACCCTTTCAAAACTTTTAAGTGACCCTAGGGGATCAAAAGGTCACTTATATATATATATATATACACTGGCCGTCGTCTATCAATAGGTAAGCATTCAACTTTAGCTACAGTAGATCTGGTCATGAAAATCGTGCAAGAAAAGTTGCAACTAACATCACGAGGTGCAACACCTGAAAAGTAGGCAGCGGTAGGCATGTGCATTTTGCATGCACCTTTTGGGATGATTCACTTGGTTTACTTCAACAAACAAGACTCTCAGGATATCTATCCCATAGGATCCATGGGACTGTGTTTAAAATCAAACAAAATAAATGTAGGTGAATGTACCGTCCCATGGATCCTTAGGGCCCTAGGGTATTGACATCTCATATATGATTCATTCGTTGCTACATTCCATTACCATCTCAACCTGCTTTTGGATCTTTGCGGGCTGAGAAGAGTCGCTACAAAACTGTCATGTTGCACTTCATTTTCACCGCAGCGTCGATCTGGAGTTGATTCGCAACGTCTCCGAGTGTCACCCAGGAATTCAACTGAGAGCCAAGCTGTGCAAAAGGACTGGTAACGAAATCTAACAAAACAAAAAACAACAGTTTCATATGAACGAAAATCAAAGTTTCAAACCCTGAGAAATGACTGACATTCGAATCATAATTCCTGAAATCATCATTTTTTTGTGAGGTTTAATTTCATCTGCAAAAAGATTGTTTGCATTTGGGGTGTGGTACATCTCTTCCTTCCCTTCCAAAGATGTCAAAACCTTATACACCCTCCCGTAAACTAAACTAACACGGCAAGCTGGAAAAATTCCCCCATTTTCCCTACGAAATACACCCTCGCTTGTTTTTGAATTTTCCGCTATCTTGGTTTACGGAACAGTAGTAGTCCCTATCTCCCCAACTTGGCACTTGGTGGATTTGTACAAAGTGCAGCTTTCAAAGCGGCTATTTACGGTTTGTCTTTTTGGTTCAGACCCGTGAGATCCATAAAACTTCCAGCATCTCATGAAGCGACCCGGGGAAGATCGTCGGCGTCGTGACCTGCTGCCTTGGGCCAAATAAACAACACATCTTCACAAAGTTTGAGTTGAAATTCTGCTCAATCAGGTGAGCCCTCACATAAGAAGAGGTCTTGAGTGCGGCGACGATAGGAACGCTGCCAAAAGAAGTGATGTGACCATCAAAACCTTAGGCATCAGGCCAAATAAATGTTTTCTGCCCTCTTTTGATCAGCCTAAGGCCGAAGGCAAACACATTGTGCACGTTTGTGTGTGTGTGTGCAACAATCTCGCAACAGGGCTGGGAAGCACAACCCCAAGAAACGGACTATCTATAAGGCTTTGAGCAGCAAGCAACAAAAAGCCCGGAAAGTTGCACCAAGTGACAAAGGGACACATGGCAATGAAAACGATCTCAAGCATTTCAATGGAATCGCTCATGAGACCTCGGATCGGTTGTTCAAATTCACATGGGGAAGTTTCTGTGTGCACCATTTCACATAGCTTCACTTTCCGCAAGGATTTTATCATTACAAGACTTTCTGAAGCTGAAACACATGCCAAAAAAACAATAGAAAACCATGGAATCTGTAACTATTCTGACATATTCATCCTGACCACTAAAAGGAAAAAAAACAATAACTTTGCTAAGGCACCCCCCCAAAAAAAAACATTCAAAAGCTTCACAACAACAAAAAACTGCCAACATGTTTTAGTCAGTGGAAAAACTGCCATTCCTCTGCCGGGTTGAGCTCAGGCCCCCCAGCCGCAACCAACACCGTCCATGGTGCTAAGCTTCGAAGTCCTGATGGATGCAATCATTCCCCGAGAAGGGGCTCCAGGGACTACTGAACATTGATTTTTTTAAACCATGGTTAGAAACACTGAAAATAGATGGTATAATATACTTTAACATACGTATATATAGACTTGACTGACTTGACTCTTGTTCCGTGGCAAAGGTCCAAGGTCCAGTACTTGTTTTAATGATGATACTGACCAATAAATATCATTACCCTCCCTGAAACTAACAGCTCGCCGCTGAAAGTAGGGCTTGACAAAAGGAAGGAAGAAGGAATCGTCTGCCAACCACCATTTTTTCTAGGGCGAGCTGTTAGTTATAGGGAGGTTAATATATTATCCTTCAAGCCCTCAACCAGTCTTCCTTCAAAAACAGCAGGGGATTTTTGTTTTGATGACGCCAGTGCCCCCCCCGAAAAAAGATCATCCGGGAAAATCCGGATTCACCTTCCCACTTTGGCGGATCCCGGGATCCTCCCAAGCAGGAAGCATGCACATTGCTCATGGTCAGCTAAACGTGCCAAATCTCTGGGTGTGTGACCTCACACAAGTCAGCAGTGTTTTTTTCCAGTTTTTGTGGCTAATCGAATTGTGGGAATCGTGGGACACATGGGGGGTGAAAAAAACAGGCTCCCGAGCCTGGACCTACAAACCTGACAAAATGTATCCTGAGAAAATCTCGAATCTCAGTATCGGACCAATTGAGTTGGAGTCTTCCATGTTGGCTTTTGAAGTGCAAAGGAGCTTCAAGATCTTCAAGTGACCACCTGGCAGGGGGCAGGGCGAATCGAAAAGATGCAAACATAGAAGGTGATCAACAAAAATACGTTGCCACGACCCACGGGTTATCAGCAAATTGGCTGTTGTCTTTGTGTGCATTTCTCTTTCCGCAAATTGATCAACTTTCTTCCTTTCTTTGAAGAGGTAAGAATTGGTACCTGCAACATAAATGATCAAATCAGCACCATAAATCATATAGAAATTATATAAATGGATGTCATACCATCAAAGGTTGCAACTCCCAATGACCCTTGATGTTTGATTTAGCATCGCCAAGACACCCTCCGCAGCAGCATGGGCCGGAGTGCATCCATCTGAGCGCTTTTGGTTCATGTCTGCTTTGGCCTCCGGCAGCTTCATACCACAGCCCGACAGCTGTTTTGGTGCGAAGGAGCGATTCTCATTTCACAAAATGCCTGGGCCCCGGGAGCCTCCAGAAGGGCCTCAACAACTTCTTGAAAGCCACCGTGCACTGCTAAATGTAAAGCAGAAGAAGTGTCCTCACCAATGATTTGATTCAAGCGTTCGAATGATTATAATGACTCAATATATATATATATATAAATCTTTTCAAAAAAAAATCCAGTAACATTATATAACATCTTGATTCCCCATCTTGCCAAAATAAACATAACATAACATCATAACAACAACAACCCCTCTGTTTCTTTGTCCCAGGTCCCAGGCCGTCTTGAGGAAGTCACAACCAACAACGGCCAAGGAGTCGGTCCTTCGTAGTAACTCCAAGCGATGCGTTGAGTGTGCATAAGAGTTGGACCACCTGGCGGGGTGTTTCGCCAAGGGTGGGTGGCGAAAGTAAACTTCAGGTCTCAAGGATGTTTTTTGTCTCACATAATATATGTTTCTAAATATATATATATAGCCCATGTAGCCTTCATCAATATGTTTTTCATAAATGTTCAACAGTTCCACATTTCATGTTCAAGGGTGGTAGGATTTGATCAAAATATATCAAGACCAATGAGATTCTACAGTTCAGATCTTGAAGGATCTGAAGCTCAAAAAAGGTCCCTGAATTTGCCAGAATATTCATGTGCTTTCCCATTCCTATTCACCGTAAGTTTGCATAGTTCCAGCAAAACTTGAGCCCTTAGCATGAGAGATTATTGAATAGGATCGATGGTCCACCATTAGCATTCATAAGCACTACTACCAGTGGAATCTTTTTATATACTCGTGCCGAACTTGCATAATAAATCCGTATACCTGTTTCATATGTGTACAAATAGTATCGAACGATGATATTAGTAAATCCCCTTTAAATATACATCTTCATGACACCAAATTGGTCCGGTCCGGGAACAAGATGGAGTTCAGGCCCCTGTGTTCGGACGAACATCGAAACCATTTCTTGGATGGTTTGTACGGCCCCACTCCTCCACCTTTCACCCCCAGTTTTTTGCCTCTGAATAACCTCTCTGTGCTGCAAGAAGCAAAGGATTCCAGCCATTTTCAGCGGCCTGGTGTGCGAATTGTGCTGGGGCCTTGGCCTTGGAGGGTTAAATGTATAGTTATGAATCAATGTACTATATATGTATATGTTCATAGCAGGCGTGTTGAGATTTTTGGGCACTGCTCAACATTGATAACATACCATATTGCCGGTATTAATATTGTACATTGATGAAAAAAACAATTGGAATATACTGTGAAGGATTCTATCCTGGTGACAGTATGATGATGTTTGCCTACAAGACACATAATTTTTGCCCCAAAATTCGTTTCAGAAAAACTGTGGTCAACCATGGTCCGCTGGCTAGAATGTCGCAGCTTGGATTTGTCATCATGCTGAATGTTCATAAGCAAGGCTATGAAATGAACAAGTGTCTACCTCAAATGCCAAGTAGAAATTGGAAGATAGACAACAACAACAACAACAACAACAACAACAACAACAACCAACAACCAACAACCAACAACCAACAACCAACAACCAACAACCAACAACCAACAACCAACAACCAACAACCAACAACCAACAAGTCTGCGGAACACAGCTGTGTCTGACCGTCTGACCATCTGACTCTATCATCCGATCACCCCTCCAAGAAAGAAGAACCATAGCCCTGGAAGTCAAAGACCATTAAAAGAATAGTCCACCGGAATCATTAATTATAAAATCCCTACGAAAATAATGGTCTTTCCAAAAGACCACCTTTATAATGGTCTTTGGACCCCCAGAAAATAGTATGCAATCCTTTCCGCTGAAGTCCGATGTTTTCTACCAATTTTTTCCTCGTGTAGACAATTATAACCCCGTGTAAAGACCAGTCTTACCCCTTCCGTTGTGCCCAGAGTCCTTGTTCAAATCAGCACGAAACCTCGGGTGTTCGGATCACAACCGCTGCGGACTCCGCCGTGCAACTGTTTGCCAACTGAGGGCCCCGAACGCACACAGGGTCCGAACCAAATCCAGGCGGCCGTTGCGTACGGCCGCAAGGAGGGGTGTACGACCAGTCCTTAGGCAAAAAAATGCCAAGGAACAACGGCATGACATGTCCTTTGGCATCCAAAAAAAATGAAGCTCCCGGCTCGGTCGTTTGATCCTGGCGATTTGCAAGAAAAACCATTGGATTTAACAAAACGGTGATGGCTAACAACGAAGAACGAGTCATGGTTTTTGTTTCTTCCCATTGGGCTTTCTCTGGCTGTGAAACCTTGATACACTTTTTGATAATTGGATAGTTTCAACGCCAGCTTGGGGGTTTTGTTTTCAACCCAGTTGAATTAATCTTCATTCCGGAGTAGAAATGGGATCCACCACCTAGCAATTTAATATATACGCATATACGCAAATATACATTTCTACAATGATTACCACGGCCCTGAAAGATATGAGACAGATTTTTGGAGATTTTTGGTTGAAGAGGCGTTTGCGCCTTCTGAGCTCCCGCTTCCAAAAGGATCTGCATGACTTGAGCACCTGGGTCTCTTGGGAAAAAAATCTTCCAAACATTCCTATGAAAAAAACAACCCAAAAATTATACATAGTTGGTGAACATTCTTAGTTTTAGATTTCCCAAACACCGCTTGATTTGAAATTTACCTTCACGGTTCGAATTCTTGAAGGCCAAATCTCCGATGGTTTCGGCAGTCACCTGCAGCATGGGCATTCTCTGCTGCAACAAAGAGTGGCGATGCGTGGTCGCACTGCGGTCGATTTACTTCTGCCTGCACAAGGGAAATATAGGTCACTTGTGGTCACTTGGCAACCTATGGGATCCATGGGACTGACTGGTATATTTACCTACAATTGATTGATTTCTATGGCAAATGTAAGTGAATATACCATACATGGATCCTAATGGAAAGGTTGGGCTGGATCCTTCTTTGTCAAGACAATTAGAACCTGTCAGAACGGCATGAGGACCCTAAAAACGGCACAACGGGCCCAGAAACTAGACGGACCTCCAAGCGAACCTTTCATGCGTAAAGGGCAGTTGAGATATATATATATATATGAGTATCGAACAATTAATAAAAATAATTATGTGTAGTTTATAATTATAAATAGTGCAATAAGTGGGCAAGGATGTATCTTTTTGGCACACCTGCCTCGTAACCTCATGATTGATCATTTTGGATCCATTATAACCCTCTTTGCATGGCGCTGTTTTGGGCCCACTGCCCCCATTGCCTTCATCCGACACAGCAGCTCAACAACAGCCACATCACCCTGGCGCCAGATCGACTCACCAGTTTGGCAACATTACTGCCATTTGTCTTGCCCTAAGGCCCTAGGGTGACAAGGTTAAACCCTTATTGACATGGAAAATTAAAAAACACATGAAATCATGAAATCACCATGGCAGAAGTCCATTTATGTCACTGTATAATTTGCCGGGTAATCAATGTTATAATGTTGTTCCACTCCTAGATTGGTATTCACGCTCTGACTTCTTGATCATCGCACCAGACTGAGGTGGCACAAGTGCTTCTAATACAACATCCTTTCCACGACACACTGATGACTTCACAAAGTAATTTGAAAAAATTGCAAAAGTCAGTGACAAAGCAATCAGTAATTCATAATTCCAGAGAAAGGACGCACCATCAGCATCTCCGGCATTTACATAACACCAACAGGAAATCTGTTGTTTTTTTGTTACGCACCTTGTAAGCGCCAACAATTAATGGGGTTGCACCACCATCAATCGCCTGCTCAGTATCTGCACCAGCCTACAGGGAGAATCAGATTCTTGTCTGAAATCTCTGGTGGCTGGTAAGCCCTACTTTTTTTCTTTCAGTTCCTTTCCAAAAAATCAGCATGGAATCTTTCTGTTGACGTATTTCTTGCATTTTCAAAAATTGAAGTTATAGGCAATTGACAAAGATCACATTGCTTAAACAATTTGCAAACCATCCGGAAATTCATCTCTAAGTTTCAAAAGGAAGTCAAAACTGGCTCCCCTGGCAATTTTCGTGGAAAACACGATGAACGGTTGGACCCCAGAGATTCATGAGTCATGGTGGTGATGTTGGTTTTCGATCAGCTGGATGAGATGAATTTATTGGAAAATGTAGTTTTTACATCCTGCCCCAACAACTGCCCTGCACCTCACATAAAAAAGTCAAAACCTGGCAATTTTGTGGGCATGCGGCATGCTTCACTGAAATGCCACCAAGATAAACGGGCTAAATCTCAGCTCGGGAACTGAATCAAAGGATCAGCGAAAAGTAGATGCGAGTTAAAAGAAAAAACGTTGTCCGGGACTTCGAAGGTAACAATAACCAACAAACTTCTAGATATTCAATCAATTGAACTTAGTCCTTAGTTGTCTTTAGGGTTTAACGATGTTTAGGGAACGCCTCTATGCTTTTGCGTGATGTACCACTTCTGGTGGGTTCTTCTTGGATTGAGTTTTGCTTTTCGTTCCAGCTGCGAAAAACATGTCTCACAATTTGGAACTGATTCTAAGAATGTGATTTTTTTGTGTGGGGCCCAGGCTTTGTTGGGCATTTCTACAGTGACATGGAGGTTTCTTCTTGTTTTTTCTTGGGTCCCAAGGGTGGCACCTGGAAAAACATGAGTCCTTCAGCTTCATCCAAGTGTTGCCACTGAAAAATCCACTTGGGACCTCTGAGACCACCGTTTTTTCCCAGGTTTTTTGTTAACGGTGCGGTGAAGGTTTATAAGAAGACTGTGGTGAAGTGTTTGAAGGATGTGTTGGAAAAAAGTGTTGCAAAAGAGTGTTTGTAGAGACGTGTTGTAGACAAGTACTGGAAAAGAGTGTCATAGATCAGTCTTGGAGCGGAGCGTTGTAGAGAACTGTTGTTGTATAGAAGTTTTGGAGACATGTGTTGGAGAAGAGTGTTGGAAAGGCTATGAAAGGCTGCCGTAGAGAAGTGTTGGAACAGAGTGATGTGGTCTTGTGGGATGGTACTGTAGAAGGGCTTTGCAGGGAAGTGTTGGAGAAGAGCGTTTGTGGAGAAGTGTTGTTAACAAGTGCTAGAAAAGAGTGTTGCGACAAGTGTTGGAGAAGGTTGCTGTAGAGAAGTATTGGAAAATAGTGTTGAGTTGTTCTAGAGTATAGAGAAGTGTTGCAGACAAGTGCAACACAAAAGTGGAGCGGAGTGTTGTATCTAGAGAAGTGTTGGAGCAGTGTGTTGTGGAGAGGTTGTAGGGAAGTGCCGGGAAGATTTCTTGGTCAAGTTCAAAAAACATCAAAATGGTTTTCAGGTTGCAACGACGAGGCTTTACGTAAATCTGTTCAGCAAATTATGTTCACATAAATTTCCGCTTGGGCATTCGGGTTAAAAGAGGCTGGATCTGGGTTTTGCGAGTCCAGTTTGTGTGTCATTTGTAATGATTGTCATTAATTGTCTATGTTTCTATTATTGTCGTATCATTTGATTGCTGTTGGTGCTACTATTATGATTCATATGTTCCTGCTCGTTGTCATCTGGGATTTGCATCATTCTTGTTTTTCCTTGGCTGTCCTTCTTGTATCTCCTCTTTCCTGTTGACTTCTTCGTTAGCACACGTGTGCTTAAATGCTGAGACTTGCTGTCGAACAGTTGGAGAGCCTGGCTAACTTGCCATCCTCTCAGAGAAAAATCGTCCACTTCAAAACACTAGGGCAACAACAAAGTGATGTTCACAACAAAGACCCCGCGGTATTTGAAGTCGCTTGATACTGAACAATGAAAATACAAAGTTACTTTTTAAGGCTTTTTTGCCAGCAGGTGCATGCTTGAAAGATGTCTCTGCTGCTATGGAGTCAAGAAAAGGGCTCCAAGAAGTTCTTCGATGATACACTGTTACATTACACATGTAATCTGGTCGAAACTTGTATGACACCACTCTCGAGTCAATCTTTTGTGAACAAAATGTAAGAGAAAACAGGACGAACTTATTCCGCGTGCGGCCATTCGTTGAATCATGTTGAATCACTATGGGGGTGGGTCAGGAACTTCAAGACGTACCTATGACTGTAGTTCCAGATTCGAATGCTACATTGAATTTGGATTGGATTCAACCTTATCATTTTCATTCATGTTCGGTCCGTCAACCTCTAGCCTGTATCCAAAGCACATTATTTTTCGCCCAAGTGCTTTGCGCTGGAGCTCAGATCGTGTAGAAGAAAACTCGGTTCAGACAATTCAGGTAGCTCGGTACCCGACTGGCGATGGATGTGGAACACTTCAACCGCCTTTAGTTTTCCACAAAAACTCTCTCTCTCTCTCTCTCTCTGTATTCTTGTGTATGTCAGATTTTTGCATTTTAATTGATATATTAATTTCATTATATATGCCTAAAAAAACAATTTGCTTAGCTGTTACATATCATAACAAGGTATATTTTACCTTTTTTTGTCTCATTTTTTGATCCAAAATGATGAACCCTTTGGACATTCATCGCTGGTCACCCCGGCGTAGCCTGAAGCCATGGATTTCAGCAGAAGGGTCGACCAACTGCCCGTGAGAGGTTTGACGATTTTTTGGGCACCAAAACGCGCCAAAAAACGTCTGGAAAATCCCTCACCCGTGATTTTTTCCAGGCGCCTGAAGAGTTGCTTCAGGAAACAGGATTTCGAAGTGATCAAACTGCTGGTCAATCTCTTGCTTGAAGGACAAACCACTTCTCTTTCTTTGTTGGGTGATCGATGTGTCTCTCAATCGAAGTAAAACACGTAGCATTTTTTTTGGGGGGGGCGTTCAAAAATGTTCAAAAGCCGGTGGTCAGTGTTGCCAAAGAACGCAATCATTCGATGTCCAACAATGTTGCGAATGAAGAAGGCTGGCCTCCAAAGGAGTACCTCACAATGTCCAAAAAAACACTGGGAAGGCCTTCGCAGTAGTACAGGAGTTGCAAATGCATTTTTATATGGAACAAGAATAGGCGAGATTTGATAAGAAGATACCCTCCTGGGAACGAACATATTTTGACAGGAAGATCATCTTCCCAGCTACCTTTAAAGCGGCTGTGTGATCGTTCCCTGGAGAACATGTTGACTTGCTGTGGCAACCCCTGCAAAGATCAACGCCTCATCTCAGGGTGAAAAAGATATATAAGTTGTCTTCGATTTTTGCCGCCAATTTGCGGACAAAATCGCCCGTCTCTGCGGTGCCCAGATCGAGAAAATTTGAAAGTCAACGCATACCAGCAAAGCATATAAGGAAGGTATTTAGTTATAATTTGGTCAAATGATAATATTTTATCAACCTAGATTTTCCTGAAACAAGGGAATTTCCCTTCATCAGCTACCTTTTGAGGTGAGGTCGTGTGAGGTCACTATAATTTGACTAAATATAATGACATGATCTTTGAATGATCTTGATATTTAGTGAATTGCCATATTTCAACTGTAATCTCCCAGTTTTCTAGTTTCAATTTTTTTGCTCGTCAGATCTGCGTGTAAACTTCGTCGAATTGTGGTCAGGTGGTGCGTGCCACTTGGCATGGGAAGCTGTGCCTTGTCGCATCCCTGGCAGTTTTGACCAATAAACACAGTGTGGTATGGATTTGCACCCTGAACATCCCTAAATTCATAACACTTTTGCGCTCAACATTCAACTTTAAAGCATGGATGAAAAAACGCCCTTTCTGCCTTTCTAGCATCTCATCGCATGAGAATAGAATCACATGCCAAATGCATGCAAATGCGCTAACTTCACCAAGCTGGGTGCTCG
This sequence comes from Breviolum minutum Mf 1.05b.01, assembly GCA_000507305.1. Lineage (NCBI taxonomy): Eukaryota > Dinophyceae > Suessiales > Symbiodiniaceae > Breviolum > Breviolum minutum. Next base: position 53,649 of record DF240079.1, on the reverse strand, counting down.
GCTCACATTGAAAATTATCTCCGTTAATGTGGTGCTTGCATGCTACCAGTTGCCACAACGACGTTTCCACTCGACTGACTCCTTCCCATGTCAAGTGCCCTGACTTTTGATTTGCCAGCTTCAGATGAAATGGTAAGCATGGTAAGCATGGGGCGCAAGAAAGCCCAGGGAGTTTTGTTTCAAAATTCGAGAATTAGAACTTACCAGTATATTTCAGTATCTTGACGTCTATACACTTATAAACTATAAAGAAAGGATTTTCTGCAGCAGTGAACTCGCCTCTGTTCTTCCAAAAATAAACACCCTGGACCGCACCCAATGAAAGACTCACCATGAAATCTGGAATTTTCGGTACACGCTATTCACACCGAAAATCCAAAATCTAAGCAATGGGGCAATGTTTGGACCATGGCCCAAGGGACTGGAGATTCCAAAGAAGCAAATGAAACTTAGTATTTCAAATATGTTTCATCTTTAATAAAACTGGCAAGCTTTAAAGACATTGACATGACCTTATTGTTGCTTTTACAAAAACACAAATCACAGGTTGTTTTTGGTCTGACCCCATCAAACAAACCATAAAGGCGGCATGTTTCGGGAAGATGTGACTTGACTCTGGATCCTCAGCATCCTCAAAACATTGCAGCTCGGACAGTGAACACCGACGTTTCTGTGTTCCAACGGAACAACTGTGGCACGACGTCGTGGCTGCAGTGATATTTTCAGGATATGTGAGGATATGTGAGGGATGTTTTTTCCCATCACCCTTTCAATGAAATCAAACTTTACATTGCCGTACTGCCTTTGGACCAACCCTGGTTGACTGGATATCGGATAATATTGGATAGATAGGGAAGGCCAATAAAACTTATAAAACTTACAAACAATGCTTGCAGAATGACGACTGCTTTTAAACCCTTGCCCCGTTTCATATTTATCAAAATACATACATTCTAAAAAAAACATGTTTTCATGTGTTCTGGAAATCTTTCCTTCAACTATATATGTATTTCTATGTATTTCTGTATATCTGCATCTCCAACACATCATATAAAACAGATCGACCTGCAACCACGTGAAAAAATCCCTCGGATGATAATGGCTTTGCCGGGAACCCCAAGGAATGGATACAGACCTGCGTGCAGGTGCATGTAAACGCGCAGCTCTGAAGGGTTGTGCTCAGCATGGATTTTTCATGAAACAACCAACGGGGTATCTGAGCAATATTCAACTTTCAACCTAACATGACATGACATTTTTGTACATTTTCCATGAAATCCTGATTACTTTTAAGGGATCCTTATATGCCTTACATTTTGATGGCTTATTACAAGCCCCTCTATAACATGGGCAGCATACAGAATCCCCTACAGCGTTGTATGTGATTTCTTCCAAACGTCTGGAAATATTCCACATATCCCCCACGTTAAAACAAAACAACTTGAACAAGAATGAACAAAATTAAAACAAACCAAGAAATGTGTGTCACAAATTTCTCCATGCAAGCCATCTTTACCAACAAAAACTGCGCATGGAATGACACATTCCCCGCCAAAAAATGTTGTTTGGGTGACCTATAAGATGGTCTTCAATGTGTCCGATTGAAACTGGTCCACCGAATAAGCGAAGGGGTAGCTGAAAATACGAGAAATCCACCGTTCTTCCCGTTTTCCCCTTGATTATTTTACATCTGAGTGGTCAACATACTGAAATCCTCCAACAAGAAAGAGCTGAAGTCCCGATTTTTGTTTTTTTTGCACGGCATGTTTTGATTGGCCAAAAACAAGATGTGTACCAAAACGTGTGGCATCGTCTGGCTAACTGCCTTAAATCTTTGCCGAGTAGCCACTCTTAGTTGTCGAAACACACAGCGGTCATCAACGCTGCAACTCACCAAACTCACCTAAAATTGCATGTGGTGATATTTTGTTTTGCACGTTTGTCATTTTTCAACGGAATGGCTTATCACATGCTGCTGATGCCAAAGTTTTATGAACTGTCATCATTTCCAGTGGCAACGCCCCAGGCAAAGTTGAAGTAAACGTTTTTCACCGATTTCGTCATTTTGTGATTTCAATCTTTAGATCCGGACTTCTGAAAATGTTGCGCCCCCCCCAAAAAAAAAAAAAAACAAATCAAACAACTACGAAAATCGATTTTATGTGGAGCAGGCGGGTAAGAAAATCTAATATCTTGCTTTCATTGAGAGAAAAACGCACACAAAAAAAAACGAAGAGCTATCCATATCAAAGAATCACTACCAGTGACCCATGTCATACCAATTGGCAAACAACGGTGCAAGTCGGTGTATCAACCAGTTTTTTCTAAGGTCGTTTCCAATGGGCCAAGCATCTAGCTCGAGCTCAGCAACTTCCGGAAGACTCCCAAACCACGTTGTCGATGCTTCGGAACAGCTGTCGGTGCTGGGGTGCTTGGTGCTACTGGTGTCAAAGGTGGTGGTGCTGAACCTTAGCACCAGCAATGGCTTCCGGGTTTATCAAACTTGCAGCGCCAGGAAGCCCCTGAAACGAAGATTTTTTTGGCACCTGAAAATTCCTGGATGGTTGGAAGATGATTCACCGTTCCGAAATTGGGGCCCGGCCGGGTTTTTCCAGGGCGATGTTATGTTTCCTCTACAAAGTGTATTCTAGTATAAATAATATGTATAATTCTTTGATTGATACTTTCCATCATAGGCCATAATCACATACACTCCCCCCCCCAAAAAAACACAAATAGCAACCCTCCAGGAAGCCTTCCCCAAAAGGAAAAGGATAGTCGTTTGAACCAGCAATTTGGAGGTGTTTAGTTTCAAGGAGGGTATTTGATCTCACTTTATATTTCATCTATCTGGCCAAATTATAATATTCACCAACCTAGATTTCTTACTTTTGTGGTTTTTTGTCGTGTGAGGTCGCAACAAAAAATTGACCAGATCTATGATGCCTGGTTAAAACCTGCCCTAAGAATCATGGGATCTCAAAACTGATGCATAATTACTGGAGATTGAAAAAAAAAACTTGCAAAAAACAGCGTCAAAACTTCGAAACCACCCTTTTTCGGGGGGTCCAATCGCTGATTCCCTGATTTTTGTCGGAAAATCATCAATTGTTGTGTTGTTGCGGCCAAGTTCACTTGGAGCTGCCACCACTTCAACGACCATAACTCTGGGCACTTCAACTGCCTCCGAAGATGGAAAAAATTGTCCGAAAAAAAGGCGTGGAAAAACGATTCTAATTATATGGGTGTTTCCGAAAATAGTGGTACCCCCAAATCATCCATTTTAAGAGGGGTTTTCCATTATAAACCATCCATTTTGGGGATTATACCACCTGGAAAGTAGATGGCTAGCCACTCCCATGTATTGGTTTATCATGGCCCCTTACAAATCGCCACCTTTTGGGAGTTGCTAGCCATCTACTTTCACTACTGTATATATGATTACCATGGTATATTCATGGTATGACCCCAAAAAAAAACTTTTCAGATTTTCTATGAATGTTTTCAATATCTTTAAAAAAAAAAAGATATTCAAGATTTGTTGCGCTCCATGTTTTTCTGAAAATCTCAGATGTCCTATTGGAAAAAATCACAAAATTCCAGACAGATTCTGACCGAAAAACCTCTGGCAGCTCTGGCTGCAGATCATCAACTTCACTGGCCGGTTCCTGCCCCGAAGATTTTTTTTCCAAATCAAACCACGGATAGAGAAATGATGAGAAATGATTGGCAAAAAATATATTGGTGAAGTTTTTTTTGCGAAAAAACATCCGTAACAACGTAATATTCTTCAAGAAGACGAGGTATTTTTGATATATGACGATCATGCATTCCTTAAAAGACTCCAAATATCTGATACTCATACGTTCCTTTCTGCATCTCTTAGAGTGAATGGGGCACTGTCGACAGTGAGCGGGGGGCAATCATAGGGAAGGCCTGGTCACAGCAGTGAAACATCATGAGCTTCATGATCAAACCATCCCCGAAAAAATGAAGTCGACCGAAAAGTGTCGCAAGAACGGCAAATCCTGGTACGAACTAGCTAGGATATGCATTGAAACAGAAGTGGTTGGTAAAATCCCGGCCAAAAAAGGAAAAAACAACAGGACGCAGTGCATGTTGCCCACCGTGACGGTGCGAACGAAGGATCCAAATGTAAAAAAAATAGGAACGGCCCAAACAACATGATATATACAAGAAAGGCAAAAAATTTAAGCAGGGCGGTTATCGCTTTTTAAAAGTTACTGGATAATTGTAATAGTAAACATCTTTTGAAACATATCACCTGAATCAAAATGTTGCATTTGGATCTTGAGGCAGGGGCATCCTTTATGCAATTTGCTGGAGGCTAGCCCATGAAACAAATGTGAATCATGACACCACTATGTCCAATCCACTTCTTCAAATTGTCTGCTCGCTGATTATTTTTGGTTGGATTCACCAACGGATGAACATTCCTCACATCTGAATGTGAGCTTCACTGACAAAAGGAACATAAAGGAACTCCGATTTGTGATGACATTGGAGTTTCAAAAACTCGCGATACATGGACCAAATCACCAAACGAACAAATATCTAAAAACCACCACTTTCAAAGTCAAAGGGATTCCACCACTTCGTCGGTGCCTTTCTCTCAAGGTGACAACTGCGTCGCAAATCTGCTTCCATATCCACATTGCCCAAGACGTCATCTGATGGGGCCTCTCGTTCTTTAAAATTGATCAAGAGATACGGCCGAACGGAAGAAGGGTCCAGAAGCGGTATATCCGAATTTCCCAATAACTCGATAAAAACAAAGCCCGGGCTGGAATTCCAAAAGTGAAAACATCCAAAAAGTTGCGCAGATTTGCAAGACGGAAAAACCTATTTAAATATGACTATAGATCCTAAGTTTAAACCTTTCAAAATAAAACCTAGCTATTACATGCTATTACAGTAGATGCTACTAGAGATTTTCCGTTGATGTTGGATGTATATAATTCTTTATCAACCTTGACATTGGAACTTTAGAGAAAGCTAGGTCTGTTCGTTCATTTTTAGAGGGTTGTCATCAATAGGGTGAGGGGCGCAGTACGCGGGCCCTGCGGCGCATTTCCGGGGGGATGGCAAAATAAATGCACAAAGATAGCTATATATACTCTGTCAATCCAAATTTACAGACTAATTAGAACATTTTGGACGAACCCCAGATTTCCAATTCAGTCCCTGCTAGTTAATGCTAACCCCACTTCGCTAACCTCTTCGGAAACACGAGCGCATGTCTATTTCGATTTATTTTGAGAAGCCCTAGACACCGTGGAGGACCAAATTAAAGTGAATGTAATCCCGCGCGGACCAAGAACCTCTTCGCCGGTCTTGCAAAGCCACAATTCTACCAAAACAAATTCTCTCTCATCTTTCTTCACAAACCAAGCCCATCCAACTTTTTTTGAAGGCAATGGTTGGAGATTTTATGACAGAAGGTTGTCAAGTAGGGAAAACACTACGGCGGAGCTTTTTGACTTGGCATTGCCTCGCTTTGGTGGTCGGCAACTTGCGGCTTGACCAAATTCAAAAATGGTTAAAAAAAAAAACACCCCGACAAACAAACATGGCAATGAACAACTACCATTTATTCCATAGGAGCTACATCTTCAAATGGTTGTTTTTTCCATTGTCATATTAGTTTTGAAGGGTGTTAGAAGGATTAGAAGGCAAAAGCCACAACTGTATGACTAAAGTGACTAGGATAATACTCTCACCGCCTGAAAGGCAAAGCTGCCCCAATTTTCCTTCGTCGGCGCCTTTCCCTGAGGGCTGCATCGCAAATCTGCTTCGACATCAACATTGCCCAAGAGATCATCGGAGGAAGCCTCTCGGTTTTTCAGGTTGATCAAGAGATATAGCCAAACTGAACAACAGTCCAGAACCCAAACCAAGCGCATGCCATCATCCACACCAAGAGTTACTTTAAGACTATCAAATAAGTATGACATACTCTGCCATTCTGTACATATATCCCATTTTTTTCTTAATCGCTGGGCCTCGACAGGTAACGGAGCTTTCTCCACCTGATCCACCATCAATGATGAAGGGTTGCAACACTGCTGAAACTTTTTACGCCCTATATCCCTATTGATGCTTTTTTCAAGAAAAACACAGGGAATTTTGTGCAATATGCACCCAAACCCTTTCTACAAGATCTCGACTTGCAAAGGAACAACTGAGGTAGCATTCTGTCGGCAAGTGGCTTGCCGAGGCAAGGGAGAAAGGAAGAATCTCTGGCCAAATTACAATATTTCACCAACCGCGGTCTGCTTCCCTGAAATAAGGGGATGTCCCTTACTAAACCACAATTTCAGGGTGAGGTCGTGTGAGGTCGCTATAATTTGACCAGAAGAATCTGAAGCATTCCAGATTTCCTTCTGCCGTGTTCCTTTTCGCAGCTGAAAAAGCACTTGTTATTCGTCCAAGCCATGGAAAATTCTGAAAAAAAAAATGACATGTTTCCAATTTCTTGTCACTTTTTAACCGTTTGTTTGCTTTTTATTTAGCCTCCCATCTTAGTTTGGATGTGCCAAAAAATCCACTGAAATTCCTCGACTTTTTAAATGCAAGGGCCACTGGAGTCCATCAAAAAGCCAATCTTTCAGGGTAAGAAACTGGCGAAACTGACAAAACAGCCATGTCTTTGTGTTGCCTCAATGTTTCGATGTCAATTTCGGTGCGAAAAAATATATATTAATATACATATCATACATTATATATATATATATTATATATTATTAAATCATATAAATTCATATAATATATTTTTGTTTCAAAGATGCTATCCATAGATATCTATCATGTTTCAACAGCCCTGAGAACATACTAAGTGGAGTTTTTTTTTAAAGTTTGGTTTTGAGCACGACTTGGAGCTGAAGCTTCGGTAAAAGATGCCATTTCGATGCCATCCAAAACGGGTGACATAAGCATGCTGGAAGAGATGGGTGAATCTACCGTTGGTGTTTCTTGCCGTGTCTTGTCGGGTCCAGCTTCTGCCTGAAGATCGGGTCCAGCGGATGATCACACACATCGAACCTGAATCTCGGATAAGCTGGGAATCCATGGTTGCCATTGCTTGATGGCAGTAGGTGCCAACCTGCCAACCTTCAGCTTCGATGGCTGGCCCCCTGGTGTGGCTGATGTAATCTGATAGGTCAACCATCACTGCAACTGGGTGCTGGTTTGGTACCCATGTTTGCCTGTTTAAAGGGTATGAAACATCCATGCCCCAGCGGTCAAAAAGCAAAGAACTGTTCATTTCGAAACATGTTTTCTTTTCAAAACTCAGCAGCTCCAACCTACGTTCTACTGTATTTCAATGTCTTTCAACAAAACGCTAAGAAGTGATATGGGAGATGACAAAATAGTTCTTTCTACGTTTTCACTAGAAAGGCCAGAAAGGAACAAATCCTTCGCTTTTCATCTTACACCGGAGAAAAAACTTTGTGAAACTACCCTGTGATTTTGAGGATTCTGGGGTTCTTTGGCTCCGACATCATCCCTGGCTCCAAATGGCTCTCCCAAGGACTCACAGGGTAGGAAACGTGGAACACGGGGCGCCTTGTTCTCGACAATGGAATGCAGGAGCTGTTCCTCCTCTTCCAAGATGGGAGCCTTATCATTGGCAGGCTCCAAATGATCTGGCCGGATGGAACTCTGATGATGGAACTAAGGATAGATAACCCAAACAATCTACAAATATGAATGACGAAGCATACCAATTGAATATATACATCTAACAAAATGCAGAATCACAAATCCTGTATCTATGTGAGTGTGTATCTTTACATGTTCCTCACTTTCAAAAAAAAGAAAGCGTTTTTTGTTAACCTCTTTTTGGTTTGACAAGTTTTTCCACGAAATACCAGGTAGTGGCCATCAAATGATCTGCCAGGCAACGTGCTTCGAAGCTGTTCGAAGCTCTTGTGGTTTTTCATAGGAATCCAGCGTGCTGGAGCCTTGACCGTTGGGCCGTCTGGAAGACTTACCTTCAGCCAAACGACACAAATTGGAAAGACGCAGCTTGGCGCAGAAAAGTTGTGAAAATAAAGACCCATGATTTTATATGATTTTATTTCAGAGATAATTTGCCCCATATCTGACCTAGTATTGAAGTCATCACTTCCCCACGAAACCTGGACGTTTTTTCAGCATGAAGCCCTTCATGCCGAGCCAGGCACCATCAAAATCGAGCCAAGCAGCTGTTATTCCTTCCTGTTTCACAACTTTCTGAAGCCAGTGCCTTGGTGGTAGACCATATGGAAGCCTTCATCTCAGGTCAAACCATCTATCTATGCTAAAGGAGGCTAAAGAGATATATTCTTGTTGTCTTCAATCAAACATGCTGTAGGTATCCCTACAACCAAGTACTGCAAAGCTTGATGCTAAAATTGAATTCAATCATGAATCATGGTGCAGTATAGAGATATCTCATATATTTTCATGCTATCTTCATGGTACCTTGGCAAATCTCATCGACCAAAATTCATGCAACGACATGTTGGCTTGCACCAATCGGATCCGAGTTACGGTGGATCGGTCTGTACCTCAAAAATTGTGGCACTACGTGAAGAGAGTCTCAGTGGGAAAAAAAGTTCATGTTTTGTTTTTTTTAAGTTGTTCAAAATGGCCTGTTCTCCATAGTTTTCCAAGAATTTACCAAAAATGCAAAGAAGATGTTTCATACCATGTCTTCTGAGTCAATGTGGTGGAAATTAACGAACCTGTCTCTCAAAAGTTCATTGGGAGCTCCCGGCATCTGTCGGTCCAGCCCTGTCTAAGGCGGATAACAAAATCCCCAAAATTGACACATGCACAGAACATGCATTACTGTATATATTTGTAATATCGTATTGAAATAATATGAATCAAAAGTGATTACTAATTACATACCAGTATATGCACAAACAATTATTGATTATTGCTATAACATCATGTTCATTACATGTGTATTTACACACTATACCGCACATGGTACCACCTGGAACGGTCTCTAATGAAGTGCAAGCCAGGTCTCTGCTGGAAGCGGCTTCTCGCCCCTTTTCCCTGTCCTTTTGATCCATCTCCTGTCATATCGTGTCATATGGTTTGGTTTGTTGGGAAGGCAATTTTCCCACACGTCCTTATGAAGGCTTTCCCCAATTGGATGAGAATCTCCAGATCTGGTTAGGGTGAGTTGAGGTGTCATACATCGTTGATGGCAACCAGAAATCCGGCGGAAACGCACCAGTTGAGGTAAAGGTAGTTACGACTGGTTTCAGCACCATCCCAAAAGGTGGTGATGGCAAGGTTTCTGAACCATCAACAGTATATAATTTGATGTCATATAGCGTGTGTTGGTCGCGGATAGATTGTTCTGTAAGCAAGATTCAACTGCTAAATCTTTAATCACTTTTAATCAATGAATGTACGTAAACATATTTCCCACACCAAGGATTGGATGGTATTTATTTCCTATCATGGAAGCCAAGAATCAAGAGGCTGTTGACCTATCAGAATCACAGAAAAAGAAAAACATCCACTTGCATCCAAACAAAATTATGACCTTTCACTTTCATTTTGGGATATATATATATATATAAATATTATATATATTACCATATCTTACTTAGCTTAATTTACACCCCTGAAAACTAACATGGAACCGAAAAAAATGATGCTTTGGAAGATGATTCTGCTCTTCAAAAGGTGTTCGTTTTGTCAGTTTTTTCCGGGGCCCAGCCTCCATCGGATCATCCAGTGCCGTGATTGCATCTCTAATGCTCTGTCCATTACAATCGTGGGCCTGCGAAGCATGAGAAAATCCAACCAAAAAACACAAATTAAATCTTAATTGATGATGCACGGCACCATATTTTTGGCAAATGCGAGTATTGATAATCAAAAAATAGGAATATGATTGATGTATATCATGAATATATCATAAATACGCATATACATACACATTTGATGTTAGACTCAGAATCATAGAAACTCAAGAATACATAATATGAATGGTATGTATGGCATACAAAAGGCAAGGAACATGTACCGATACCATTGAGTGTTGACCTACTCCATATCGTCAATATCTCCCATGTCTCAGCTGATACCAAGAAAATCAGAAAATCCAAGAAATGCGTCCTTACAATATTGACCAGCCAGGTGTTTCCGACCTCTTACATCAAAGCGATACAAATGACTTGCCCATTCCCGGTCCCCAATTGAAGCAACCAAAACTCTACCAATCTCAGCAAGTTGATCACCCCAATGCCTGTCCATGTCCATGCCCATCTGAATCATCTGGTGGCATTAATCTTTTCCTTAGATGCATGAAGAATTTCAAGGCCAAATGAGGCGCGACAAAAACAACCTTATTAAATCTGATTAACTTGTTGCTTTCCATTGAATCCTGTTTTTTCATTGGGTTTTAGTAACGAGTTATTATAATCCCCACACCAGTGCATAGTATATAACCGCCTCTAAACCCTAAACAACCAGGGCCCTTTTTTCATTGCTCAGAATGTTGGGAGCCAAAACCATCCACCCAAAAACAGCGAATTCATTGAGGGTCGTAGATGTGGTAGGCAGTGCAAGTCGGCTTGGCGATGGTAAACCAGCAAGGACCTAACAGCAATCCACATTCTTTCATGGCTGGTCAACCTGCCCCCCCCTAACGTACCACTACCAGAAATATGGTTTACTAGCCCTTGATAGGGTCCTACTTCTGGGGGATAGGGGGCGGCACGTTGACTGGCCATAATTCTTGCGAGCTGTCGACTTCTATCAATTAATTACTTCAAATTTGCACTCTTTGGAAAATACAGCAAATTTTGCTGAGTTTCTGCTTGCAAAATTGAATCTATATGTGAATTATGAATTGCAATGTCATACAACTATACAACACAAAAACCAAGAGAACTAAAAACGGCGAAGGAGCAAACCAGTCAAGAAAAACGATAGATATTTGTGAACAAAAATGAATTTTCTACAAGAAGAACACGGCTTTCACAAAACATATTATGCAAATATGAGGTGTCTGTTCAAAACCACGCAAACAAAAAAACATGGCCAATGTAGTTTCTCAATAGGAAGCGCCAGCAAAATCATCTAACAAAAAAATCATGGGCAAAAAACGGTCAGACTTTTCCCACACATTTTTTTTGTTTGGACCATCTATTTTTTTCGTGAAAGTCCGAGAGCTTCGCACCTTGGAAATGGTGGGACGTACCTTAGCTTTGGAACGTCCGGAGAAAAAAAAACACATCGCCATGAGGGAGGATGTTGTTGTGGCTGAAGAAATTGTGGAGAATTTTGATCTTGTTCCGAAAACGTCTAACTGACAGATTGTTTTTGCTTTTGCCAGTGATTTTTTGGATTTTGCCAGAGTTTTTTGCCCATTCTCACTCAACTGATCTTCTAAAAGTCAAAAAACAAAACAAAAAACAAATCCATGAGTCACACAATACACCAAAAAAAACTATCTCATTCCGGTATGGGGTACACCTGTTTATACATTTCCTAGTTAAGGGGGTGGGTATGACACACACCAATCTGCTGCCATGGCACCCGTGGCAGCCTGATGGAGCCAATCCTCCGAACGGCCGTGTCGCGCAAGCTGCCCAGCATGGAACGGGTCGACGTTGAAGGCCTCGCGGGGAAACCGGGGAAGGTGGCTGCGAAGGAATTTGGGGTTGGGGAGGCCTTAAGGGATATAGCCAAAGATACCCTGGATACCCTGGAAGTTGCGCGAGTTGTTTCAGCGAAAATCTTCCAATTGAATTGGTGTGTTTTTTTGTTGAAGACGATCCAGGGGACCCAATTTTGGATAAACCGCCTCTTTTCACGGGTGGACATGTTAGCATTAGGGAGGGTACTAACATGTGACATTTGCCGAAGAGAATGCGGCCTGGAACTGACAGTGATGGCAGGCCCAGAGGCTTCCGATATCTCTGCACCTGAGAAATCTACATGAAATCAACTCAAGCGTCTGCACCCAAAAAATCACCAAGACTTTCAGGTATGTAAAATGGAGGTGCTGACCCTTAATAAGGCTATTTTGGGGGGTGGGTTTTCCCTTATATATATATAAATATAAGCCGTACATGCAGCTTATATATGTGAGAACCTGAAATGTTTGGTGACAAAAACTGTCACCAAACCACTGAGTTGGAACCCATCAGTCTCACCGTACGTCATGGCACTCTCTTCGGAGAACTCCTCAAAGCTTTGGCCTCCTGCCGAGCCAATGACTTCAACGATTGCAGGTAAGGAACCCTTCCACAACTCTCCCTGTGGTCTGAAATTTGTGCCCCAAATTTCACCCACAAAAATTCCAGACCTGGCGGCTGAAATTTGACACCCAAACAGAGGGTCTAGGTACCAACTTTAGAAAACTCATGTGGAAAATCTGTATGAATGGCAAACGACAAATTCCTACCACTTAGGGTTTTGCAGGTTTGCCCTTCTTCGCGAACCGAGAATACTTAATTAAGCAACCCTAAATACTTAGTTGCACTGTGGCACATAGACAGGGTTATAGGGTTACAACCCTTCATATGGGAAATGGTTGGGTAACGGGTAACCCACGGTAACCCATGGCAACCCTGGATGCGATTTTTGCTCTGCCCGAAATGGCCTTCAGATGGCAAATGACCTTGGCAAAACGAATTCGTCGACGTATTGTGCTGCTGAATTTCCAGGCACCATGTAGAAAAACAGTGACTATGTAAATGGCTAATGGTGGTCAGAAAAATCTGTAAAGGTAAATAAGGGTCACAGTGAAAATTGATGAAAATTGCTGATTTCCATCCGTTCACATTAGTGCAACCCTATAATATCCTATATATTTGTATCGGTCAAGTTAAGATAGATCAAGATATGTATACAGTAAACATTTATACATTTACAGTTGCACATGCATTACACATAATACATCATCATCATCATCATCATCATCATCATCATCATCATCATCATATCATATGTACATTATGTACATTTCATTTTTCGATATGTTCACTTCATGAAACCTCCCTTTTCCCCGGCCCCCCCCCAACGTTGTCCACATCACCAAGTTACCCAGTTTCACCAAGCCAGCTAAGGCCACTCGGAATGCCCGGCCTCCCTGAGTTGATCGGGGGGAAACAAGAAAATTGCGGCATAAAACCTATCAATCATGGGCATGGGGTTGGTTCAAGGATTCTTTTTGCATCTAATTTTTTGCGTTTTATGGAGATTCTGGTCATCCATTTTTTGGCCCCCGGTTTCTCGAGTCGCCTTTCCCGTCAGGATTTCCTCGGGTGCAGCTTGCTTGAACTTCAAGAAAGCTGCAAGTGCTGATGGACGATCCTGGAACGGCCCAACGGGGGGGCCGCTGCAGTTCTGGGAGCCAAACGACATCTGGGATATCGTCAATGTTGGTCATCTATTCCGCATTCTTCTGTAAATTCTGCCTTCTATTGAAACATCATTCATGGCCCCACTGTCGATGTTCCAACCGTCCCCATGTCAATCCTCTGCTTCTTTTTGGAGCCTCACAAGCTGTGCGAAAAATTTGATGCAGCAACAACTGCTAATTTTCCCAGTTTCCACTTCGATGAAGTTTTTCGAAGTGTGGCAATGTCAAATACCATGTCTTTCCCTCTCTCTACAACAATATGTACTTAATTAGCAGTAATTATCATCATCACTACTATCTATATCATCATCTCCGATTGTAACAGTCAGTTTCATGGCGGCCTAAGATGTTGCCGGATTTGGAGTTGGAGCGACATATCCATAGGTTCCATCCTACTGGGTGGTCAACAGATGAAACAAAATGAGACAATGGAGAGCTTCCATGATTCAAGACGCGTCTTTCCGTAAGTGTTGATCGGTATTCACGGGTTTCCTTGCACTTCGATGTCATTTAACTTCATCCTCACTGTTTCATGGCTTTTTATTGGGCACTGGAGCACGATTATGTCACTATTGCTTGCCCTAACCTGGGGTTCTTCCCGAAAATACAGTAGCCACCACATATTGCAGTACTCTTTAAAAGATCCATTTCCATTAATCTTCTTTCAAAAGTCTAAAGTCAAACAAACCACGTTTCGCCATGAACATCCACCTTCCAAGAAACAAATGCTGCATTATGGCCATCAATTCGGGTCTCACAGGCCGGTCTTCATCATCAGGATATTGCACCTTCCCACGAAGAGTCTGGAAGAGATGAAGGAATTGGACACTTCAACCTTCACCTTGTAGACAAAATATCCAAAGGATATTCAAACTGATCAAAAACATTTGGAGGACCTTCTGATAACTATCATGCCAAACAAAACCTTGTTCTCCCCAAAATGTTTCAACAGATCTTTTTCATGACTTCGTTTATTGATTGATGGATCGATATCGTGCCTCGCAGGCCCTCGTTTTGTTGAGCATCTCCTCATGATCATCACTCCAAAAAGGTAGAGCGCGATAGAGCATAAAGTAGACTAAAATGCCGCTGGCAAAAACATCTACCTGGCGAGTCCAGGTAAGTCCACTTGGAGAAAAAATCCAAAATAGATCTTGCAAATTACAGTAACAATTCTGGAAAAGATGCAGCAAACAATTAAACCAACCAACCAACCAACGATTCAAGGCGATGGGTCAAACGGCGCCTTTTCATTGTACCTTTGAGGCTTCACTGCAATCACCTCTGGAGCTGCGTAGCCAGGAGATCCGACGGGTCGAATCATCTCCTGGGGGTCTTGGCTTCACCGCTGAAGGTCACGGCCCCTTGACATGACATATGGGGGGCAACTCCTAAAATTATGGGTTTTCCCAACAACCCATGGGGTTTTCATACTAAAAAATGATCAGCACTTGGGGCGTGGAGACTCGGTTGTTTAATGCATTTTTTAGGAAACACTCATAGAAAAGTGCCGATTCCGCACGCTGGACCAGGTGATCATCAAGGCCCTATACGATTACTCAACCGTTGTCGATTAAAATGAACAGCAAAGAAACAAATTTTATAGACAAATAAACATCCATGCACAAACCAATAAAGAGAAAGAATATGTGAAGCATAGCTGATGAATAGACAAAATATGACAAAATACTACTGCATCTGTGCATGTCTGCAGCTGTGGATGCAGGTCATCCGGTGGTTGATCATCGATAGACAGAAGAGCAGAGGATGAGACATCGCCATCAATTGAAATCAGAAACAAGAGGGGCAAGATACAAATACATACCCTCCAGGGAACTAAAATGTCCCACCTGGGGAATAAGAACATCATCTTCGAAAGTGCCGGCTGGTAGGGCATACGTTAGTGCCCAGGAGAGTATAATCTCAATCAACATGAAAAATGCACATACCTATAGAGAATACAGTCGATGTCATAGGTACATTATATATGTATATGTATATATATATATATGTGTGTGTGTGTGTGCGTGACTGTGTGTGGTGGATTATGTTGGAGAAGGCGTATTCATTTGTTACAGTAATGCGGGTGGCTATCTGTTTTGCGTCCAAGTATTTAGTTTTTCTGCTCACACGGCTGTGCACAAACATACGTCCATAATCCTCCAATCCTTGTTGAGAAAGCAAACGCAAGTCAACATGCATAGTCTTCTAATGTATGCACATGATTCTACAAACCTCAAGGGAATGAGCCAAAACAGACTTAACAAAATATTCTGCCACAAACTCCGCAAGGCATAGGTAAATTCATTGGGAAACCTCGTAGAGTATATTCTAGTATGTCATGTCTGACTTATATCAACTAATGTCTCCAACCTTCATTCCTTACAAAATAAGGAGTTCTCCTCTGCATCATTGACGTCGGCAGAGATCCCAAAATCCTGAGAGCAAAAAACGGCTGACTTTGAAGGACCGGATTGGGGATCATCCTTGCCTTTCCAGTCAGAACCTCTGCAGCTAAGAATGTGTGCTATGTAGGGAAAATACTATGACACCAACCCAACCCTCATGGACTTTTTCTTAGGGTCCCAAATCCCGGAATCCCCCCAAAAAAAATTACCAGCAACATTTACATCAAGTTTCATTGGCAAATTGATCCACCCCCAAAAAGTAGGGCAGTTTAATGACCACTGATATATCTACACCATAAATGACCTTTAAAAGGAATGATGGATGAATCCCTCCAAGGTCCATGGCCTGAAAAACAAGGCGAGGGATAACAAAAAAGGTTTGTCTACAAATTCATATACAAAAATTGGATATTCGTAAAAATAAAATTCATTATAATATATACATTGAAAAGCAATATAAACATATATCATAGATAATATGTATATATATATAGAGATATTTTATATGTATCCTGTATCATCCTCTATGAACATCGAATCTCTTCAATCATGTCTTGAGGGGATAGTACCTAGACATCTTTGATCAACATCGGGGAAAAAAAATATGGCACCAAGAAATCTGGAGAACAGATTTCAGCCACAGCCCTCCCTGCAACAATTTGGGCCAGCCATGAGTCTATAAGTACTGCATGATGTTTTTGCAGCACCACATTTTCCTTGGTGCCAAAAATAGCACAAAAACAAACAGCACAACGGCATTACGTGGAAATGTCCAAAGTGGGATGGTTCTGCCCACCATTTTGCCATGGCGCAGTCATGTTTATTGAGGCTATATCAGGCGTCCAAACTTTGAATGCAAACCATACATATAACAATATGTCTATACATGCATATTACAGTCAGCAAGAATTCGTTGATTTTCCTACATTCAGATCTGGCAGAGTCTTTGGCAAGTGGATTCAAATTCTTCGTTTCATGCGTCTAACAATCTGACCACTAGCAAAAATTATAATATGCACATCAAGGTTTCTGTTTACCCGCCTGAAAACTAACATATTGCCTGAAAATCGATGGTTGGAAAATGAAACTTCCTTTTAAAATGGTCCTTTTTCAGGGAACATTCCTTCATTTTCGTGGGAGGTATGTTGTGAAACATCTCCCCCTGCATCCCACGAAGGCATAGTCTGTGAATCGGCCAAGGAGCTGCCTTTACATCACGGTGCACTATATTCAAAGAATGTAAATGTGCAAGGCCAGAAAAAACGCACATCAGAATCTCCATGCACTTGTTCTGTGAGACATAATTTTCCTTAAAACACCAAGATGCGCAAATGATGGCAAATGTGTGTGTTCACCAAGATACATGAGGGAGGGAGGTAGTGGGATGCTGACTCTATGCTAAGAAAACCTTCACACACCTCAATTCAATTCAGCCTCGCATCTGCGGTTCCGTGACATCCGTCACATGTGCAACAAAATGCTGCCTGTATAAGGGAGCAGCCAAGATACCTTCACATAATCAAAGAGATCACCGCCTGTACAATGCTCTAAAACAAGGAGCCAAATCACCTGAGTCTCAAAATCTCGTCTCTATACATCCAAAATCCCCCAGCCAGTCCAGCAGCATAGCTTGGCTATACCAACATATGAGGATATAAAGGAATTGTTGTTCCTCTAAATATCTTAAGTTGTTTTGTTTAGTATGGCTTCAATGACGTCATATAAGTCATATATAGTGTCATATAAGCATAAGCGTTTTACACATCACCATCACCAAACCATCAAAAAAGAACCAAGTTCAAGTCGTGTCACTGCTGTTCTTCTGCGAGGTCCTTCGCAGTAAAGTCCTGCCCAGGACAGCAGTTCCCCACGAAACAAAATCAAGAAAGAACTCCTCGCGTCAAAGGATGGCAGCCATGGTTTCATGCGAAAAGTAGTAAAATACGCGCTCCAAATGGTGGGTTGATGGTGATTTTCCATGGAGAAAAAAAACAGGACCTTAAACAAATCCGAGTAAGAGA
The DNA here is from genome assembly GCA_000507305.1 of Breviolum minutum Mf 1.05b.01. Classification (NCBI taxonomy): domain Eukaryota; class Dinophyceae; order Suessiales; family Symbiodiniaceae; genus Breviolum; species Breviolum minutum. The sequence continues at coordinate 35,815 of DF240079.1, read as the reverse complement.
AAAGCATGAGTGTTTCCACATTTTTGGTCACTGCCATTCCCTCACTGATACCTAGGAGTGCTGAGAGATTGGGATGACCAGCAGCTGCTTGTAGTACATACAACTCCTGTCCTGATTTGCGCAGATCGATATATCCACCAAAAATTCAATTCCACTCTGATTTTGACAGGTGAAGTCGAATCGTACAAGTCTGTTTGGTGAAGACCTATGACATCACACTTGTTTCCATTAGATCTACTAAGCTCTGGCTGATGATGTCTTCATTTGTTGCCTATGATGTCTTTGCGCCTTTGCATCTATAGAACCACATTGACACTTGATACTTTTATCGGAATCAGATTGAAAGCGATAGGACAACTACCCAAAAGAAAGGCACACAATATCTGGCACTTTACAAAGGTGCCTGGACCACACAGCATTGGGGTTAGATGACAAGGGTCGAATCATGCTGAGTGGTGGCTTATTCCAAATCTTCACTGCAACCCGGCCGAAGTTGTGCACTTTCTGCATGCCAACGACCTCATCACATGTTGAAGGCATGGCCAAGTGGGCCAAGCATGTGAAGGCATACTTGGATGTCTGGATGGGCAGGATGTCTCACTTAGTAGCACCAGTATCATAGTTTTGCTATCCCTTTCTATCCCGACTCTATGGCTTTGTCAAGGGGCTTGTCGACGGCGGATCGGTAGAGAATGAGCCATACACACAACCCAAAACCGTATATGGACATAATGTAGAAATGAAGTCTCCCTCCCTCTCCCGATGTGTACGCCAAATGTTTGAAATTCAGAATCGCATCAATCTGCAAAAAAAACATGCCTCATGACAAAATATGAAGCAGCCTGACCACCATACCAAAGAAAAACAACGACTCTCGAAGCAATTAGCCTTTTGACATCCAATAAGTGAGTGCCTCATAAAGGCAAATAACTCTACAAAAACAGCAACACACCTACAATTGCCAATTCAATAAAATCTATATAATGACTACGAAGGCTAAGATGGTCTTGTACCACTTCAGCTGAGCAGAGCGACGTCTCCCTTTTCTTTCAGCAAACGTCGACGTTCATCATAAAGAGGCAACAAAGAGACTCCGCCTCAATTTTTTGAATCAAAACTCCAATGAATTTGATCCCCCCAAAAAAGGTGGCAAGTGGGCTGAAGGTGCACTTCCGTTGTACGGCGCAGGATCATGTCAAATGTGGGTGGGTAGAATAAAAAGGTCTTGGAAGATTTTTTCAGAATTGTTACAGGATTCAACTGCTATAATACATCCAAAGTATTCCAAAGTCCTGACCTCCAAAATATACGGAACAGGGTTAATCGCAAACAATAAACTTCCCATGTAGTTCATTCCCAAGACCCCGGACATATTGCATCATGTTTGGATCTAAATAACTATATCACAAAAAAAAGTCGTGCCATGCTAGGCAATGTTTCCACTCATTCTGACCTGTCTCGTTTTTATTGCACAACATGCGACAATGGAGGGCATTCTCCAATGATTTCTGAGTGTTTTTTGTTGTGCGCCGAGGCACTAAAAACAGAGCCATGCGCTCCTTGTCCACAACTCTTGGCTAAAAAATGGCAACAGTCCTTGATGTCCCAGCGAATGGCACCACGCCTCCCAGTGTCGGCGGCTTTGAAAATATCATTCCCAAAACGGTGGATGGTGAAGAAGTACGACAAGATTCCCGTATTCAAAGGGTAAACTCAGCACCCCAACTTATAGAAGTTTTTCTTTATACCCATTATTATTATTATAAGAATTAACGGTGAAATGAGTGAACATTGCATTGGCCCAGCCAAAAAAATGCTATATAACTATTTCATTTAGAATCACATCTTCACAGACTGGAAAGTTTTTTTCAATCTGCGTAGATAGATATCTTCCGGGAAGATGGTGTCTCAGCTGTCCCGGACGGCCTGCTGAGGTTGATCAATAAATGGTCTACACTATAGTCGCTTGTACCCGCATTGGTGCAAAGTAACCAAACCTCGGTGTGGCTGACGGAGAAACTTCCAGTTTTCAGTGGAAGCAGCACATCCAAATAGCAAAACGCGGTAAAACAGCCAAATAACAAAAAAAAACACTTTGAAACATAAAACTTAAACCAATGTCCGGGTAGGAGCATCATGATTCACATCCAAACCGCATGGACAAACTCCTGATCCACCAAGACACTGTTGAAAAGCTTTGCGTTCGAGGCGAGACAAGGATGATGTGTGTGGCTTCGGGTTTGGTGAAACTAAATTTCTGCTGCACCTGAGCTGTATGAGAATTTCCCCACGATTTCTGCTTGGAAAAATGCAGCCTTTCAAGCAAAAAACCTATACCTGGAACACCTAAGGGGTGCTAAATGAATGGTAAGGGGTGCCCATTAACCACCCCTTTGGGTCATATTGGCACCTCTTAGGTCCTAGGTGGTGCTGGTAGATTGCAAAAACTGCCCGCTTAATCCAATCCAAAGGGCGGGAGCTGACATGATGTCTGCAAGAAGTAAAGGAATGATCTCAACTTCTCCGCTTTCGGCTTGCCAAGCTATACCTCCCAGTGCAGAATTGTTTTTCTTAAAGAAACACCCCTAAAAAGTTGACAGTAAAATGTAATCATTCCTATAAATCATGCTCAGTAGACTTTTAACCAACCTTCCATTTAAAAAAAAACACTTCTTTGGGGGGGGAAATGCCAAACCCCCGACATGAAGAAGCAGGCATTTCCCAAAGGCAACTGTCCGGGTCCCAGGTCTTAAGGTTTCCCCGTGCAGTTTCGCCTGACTTGGTCAGGATGAGCCTGAGACCTTCAGGGCTTTTATGCGTTTGCCCATAGCTACCATACCTCAGCGGGTTGTCGACTCCCAAAAAAAGTTGGGAATCACTACGAAACAATGGAAGAAATCCAGTTTTTTTCACTCACCATTTGAGGTAGGTAGTTCAGCACATTATTTACAGGGTGTTTTTAAAATGTTTTTTCACACCCGGGGTGGTGCAGGATTTCATCAACAGTACCAAACAATCTACTAACGAACGTGCAGCACAGCCTAGAAAAGAACATGAATAGATATTATTGGCACAAACAGGGCAGTTTTCAAATTGGAGGGGGGGTTTTGAGAAGGGAATTGCCAGAGTTCTACTACGAAACTAGTGACAAGTTCACCATCAGTGACACAGAACAAAACTCAAAACAAGCACAAGCGTCCTGAAAACAATGAAACTAGAACAAAGCATAAAATCTGTTCAAAGTGTTCCTCCAATTGAATCATCAAGAACCTATTTGACTCCACATTGAATATATAATTCCCTATTAAAAAAAAAGCTCCCGGAGTCTCATATTCCAGGTGGTACCACAGGAGGATCTCACCCCGCCATGGGCCGCCTGCTGTTGGCAGGATCCTTGTCACTAAGGCTTTGCCCTTCCGCAGCACGTCGCAAGACGTTCTCCAACTTCAGCCGGCGTTCGCTGGATTCCTCGACAAGGACGAGGACAGAAGGTTTTAGGAAACCCTAAAAAAGGTTTTGGGAGACTTGTATCTGGTAGCTAAATCATATATATATATAATATTAGCTAGTATTTATGACAAATATGTATATATATATATATATGTGTGATTACAAAAAGACTGCTTAAAATGCTACCAAATGCTGCTGCTACTGCATTCCGAGTGCGGGTGTCACAGTGGGAAGCAGGCCCCCGAAAGGCCCCCCTCCCCAAAAAGTTACGACTTAAGATCCCAACGTTGAGCATTTGTATCCTGCTAAATTTAGTCACTATATTAGTGTTGGACATCAAAAGTATCGCTCTTGGTAGTATAGATCTGGTACTTGGAATCAACAAGCAAACAAAAAACTAAGAAGCATCTCTGTATGAATCAAGTGCCTTTGACATTATGTCATCACCTAGAGGTTTTGAGTGTCATGATGTCGGAGATATAATGGGATATGGCGACCTTCCAGTTTTCTGGCAAACAATTCTTCAAACAGCACACTCCATCGTTTCTATTAATCCAAGTGGCATTGATTACAGGATTTCCAGTAACACCAGTCCTCATGATTATGCAATGCCACCGACGTATCGTGAGGGTGCCAAAGCAGGTGCCAGGGTCAATTGTTGAAGCTCAACTTTCAGGATAACAAATCACCATGAGTACATCAGATTGCTTTCAGCACGAGAAAGAACAGAGAACCATCACTTTGCATCCAATCAATTTGCACATTATGTCTCACAGCACTGCTTCTATCATCTTTGATCACCTTTCCATGTGAGTGATGGCCATGTTGGCCCCTGTGATACGAACCAGGCCCCAGCAAAAATAAGGCCATCTGCTATCACCCCAATGGTCATGATGGGCCGATGGGCAAACAGCATGCGCATCTGATCTTGTTTGCCCAGGAGAGGAACATGAACAACATCTGCACAAGTATCTGCACTAAGTGTAGAATACATCTATGACGCTATGAATCATGGACACCCGCCCCTTGCCAAGCCACCATGGGACAGGTTTTTGGTCCCCTGCCTCAACACGTCCGACAAAAATCCATCAAAAAGGAGCAATCTGAACACTTTAGTTGTAGAGCATTTCTTGAAAAAATGCAGAGTTTTTAACCTCATTGGATTCCTATCTTGTTTTCAAGTAGCTTTCAATGTTGATAGATCTTGCAATATCTTAAGATACTGATTCTGCTTCCGAAATCCAGCGTTAAATACAGTAACCAGTTGAGGGAAAGGTTAGTCGAAATCCCCATGGAATTCCCAGCTCGTCCCCGCCTTGCCCAGCCAAGGTAAATGAATCTGGTGCAACCAACAAGTGCTTACCATTTGGCAGCCCAAGGGACAGCCTCCAGGCGGTCCAAAAACATACACCAAGCAGGCAGGAGGTGTGATAAGGGGGAGTTGCTACCATGCAAGGGACAAGGCAAGTTGCTAGTTCTGAATGGTTTTTTGTTGAGTTTCATTCTTCTCATTCTTGATCTTTACTCAAAAAATGAACCCAAAGAGAACCAATAGATACTCCCCAAACGAATCTCACACAAGTATTCCCACTCCAAAAGTTCAAAACACTTCGAGACGTTTCAATCTCTGGCTCTTACTTTGTGAATGTTTTTCTTCTCGAAAATGTTTGAATATCTCAGCTTTCTCCCCTCCTTATGCCGGACCACCCCCCACCACAAGCGCCCAAAATGGCGCCTTAAATGCACCCCCTGGAGCTTGGCCAAATCTGTACCATCACGGTTCCCATGAACCCATGACTGTGAGCCCGCAGGCTGCAGGGAATTCAAGATCTCAGATGAGTGGAGTGTTTGTGTCATTGGGCTATCCACATCATGGACTGCTTGTGAATATAATGTTTTTGTATAAGTTCTATACGATTCTATACAAAATGGTCATTCTGACTCATTCTACTATCTAAGTCCGACCACAAAATAGCCAAGAATCATCAAGAATCCACGCACTAATGAAAGGCTGACAATTGTGATGCCCTGGGTTCCCTCAAATGGCAATCTTTCCAACATCTTGCTATCCTGAAGCTCCAAACAGCACCTCAAGGTGCCCATTGCAGGCCGCAAAGTGTAGAGGTGTTAGTCCATCCTGCAATGAGTATGTGACTTCACCACTCTAGCCAAGAAACAGAAAGATTTTGGCATGAAAACATAAGAGCTTGGATGAAACCCGGGTCAAGCACTATGACACATCATTAGCTGCATCCATGAATTCTAGACCCCCTGATGTGTGATCGCATTCCCGCCAGTCCATGGTGGTGGCATTGATGGGTGCATTCATCTCACAGAGCTTGCTTGCAACATGTCGATGTCCACCTTCAGTGGAGGTGAACAAAACACATGTCCAAGCAACACTTCCAGTATATGACCCCCCGAAAACTAGCAGCGAAATACCCCTTCAAAAAATGCAGCTTGGAAGACCAGCCTTTCCTTTTGAAATGGTCCCTCTTCAGTTGACATTTGTCAAGTTTCGGACAGGTACCAATGATTCATTCGCTTCCTCTGCGAATCAAATGATCTTCCAAATGTGTCTGCCGAAAAAAATCTCCGAGAAATGACGGATTTCAATACCCCGACCTCCAAATATTCAATCCCCTCTACTGGAAAAAACCTTGAGCTGCGATCAAAACCCCTGAGTGTTTTAGATAGAAAGACTATGAAAAAACCACTTGCAGTTATATATATCAGGGGGATTCTATTGACATTCTATGAATCCCTAGAAATCAAACAGTATAAATGTTTGAATGATAGCAATTGGTTGGATATGATTGGATATTGGATTGCATGTCTATACTCAATGACATGCTTTGGAGACCCCAGCTAATAGAATGCACTTGTCATGTTTCTCCGACAAAAAAATCCGCTTTCGCCAAGAGGCTTCTTGCGGCAAGATGCAAGGGCATCAGCGTGTCGTCCGTCTGACAGCTGATGTCAGCACGGGCCTGCGCATCATAATGTGTTTGCTATGCTAAAGGTACTCAAATAGCAAGCGCACAAAGTCCGGAAAAATCATGAGAATCTAAAGGTCTTCCTGCCCCCATCTGCCAGTCTCCAAGCCAATAAGAAGGGGGGTGTCACATTGTTTCTGTACCCTTAGAATTCCCATGAAAATACATGAATAAATGGAACCTTTGGAACCAAAATCACTCGCACCAGCCACGTTGCCCCATACCAAAAAGGAAGGTCTTTCAACCCTCCATTTTTCAGGGGCAAGCTATTAGTTGCGCTTGGAGATGTCATCGTATAGCTTCTCGAATAAGAATTCAGGATTCTCTCACCTGAAAAAAACATGTTTTCAAAAACCCATTTGACAGCCGCTGCGAAGTGGGAATCACAACCCTGCATATTTCAAATCTGAAATGTGTTGATTGAACCGTGCATCTCATCATGAAAACACTACTCAGAGATGAGATAAAGGTCCTGAAATGCGTTGATTCAGCAGTTGCGTAAAGCCAGGCTAAGGTAAGCGATCGAACAGGTCATGTTTTCACCTTGTTTTCCGGCAAGGATTCTAGTCAGTTTTTTTTTGCTTGACTTCTTCCCAACACTGATCTTCGGCTCTGTTTCGACGCAAAACGCAGCAGGCAAATATGTAACTATGTGTAAAATTATATATATATATATAAATATACACGTACACATTTATGCTTTAGTACTTGAAAAGCACATACTTTCAACACACGCCTGGGATAGACATGGATGAAACACATATTTGTCTATACTGTCCATATGCAAATGAAAGCACAAAGATCTGCAACAACAAAAAAGATGCCCAAGTAGAACCATTCGACAAACCACTTGCAAGCCAGCAGCAATGGTTTTTTACCTATTTGAGGTCTCACTCATCAGGTTGGGCAAAGTGACCCTCCAGGAAACGAGAAAACATGTCCCACCAAAAAAACGGGAAGTTGGGAAAATCATCGACTCAAGTTGGTGCCTTTTTGGTAGGGGAAGTTTGACAATTCCCTAAAAGGTACCCAATTCCACCCGGAATTGCCTGACAAAGCAATGACACCAAGGAGCCCTGAGTATGCCACAAAAAAAATGCAGCCAATTTCCACCAAAATAATTCAAGGGACAAAAAGGTGTATACATGATACAGGTATAGTATAGACTTTATATTATTTGCGTACTATATGACTATATGTATTCCTATAAATCATATCAACTATACATACATCACATTCATGTTCACCTCCTTTTGGGTCTTTAAATCCATCAATATCCATCATATATAAAACCTTCCTTCAACAAAAATCCTCTGAAAATTATATTTCTCCTTTCTAAACAAAGCTGCGGGGTTTTTCTCTCCTTCAATATCTTCAAACAAACAGCCAGCAGCTGTTTTTCGAAACGGTACCTGTGATTTGATTCAACTTTCAAATCGCTGAGGTGACCGACATGCCCTGCTTCTGCAGAAAGATGCAATGCAGTAACACCATCACTTCTTGCCTCCGGAGTGGTCCCACGTCACCCGGGGACTCAAGGGGACTCTTTTTCGGGTCACCTTAAAACGAGGGTCGTTTCGGCGCTACGAAAATCTTGGGATGTTATCGCACTATAGTACCTATTGGAGTCAACAAATAAATAAAGAAAAAGCTAAGCATTGATGATGTAAGACTAAGTCAGGAATTAAGATTTTTATAATTTGAGGATGTCAAAATATCACTGCCGAAATCCCAACCAAATGGGATTTAAGTGGCTCAGATTCTGGATACAATAAGAAGCCAATGTGTGGGCATGATTCATGATTCCTGGTGTCGGATCTGTCACCATAGCCCACCGAAACGCACCCCCTTTTTTCCCCACTGTCTGCGCGACAAGGCTGAAACCATCGCCAGCGTCGCCGATTAAAACTGACAGGGTCAGCTTATGTATGTGCCACTGTTTTTCCCGCAGGCTCACAACTGCTACAACTTAGAGCTTCGCAACGATGGCAACACATATCCTTGCTCCTTGGTGCGTTGATATGTTTGGCCATGAGGGTTTGTTTCCACGGATATTGTCGTTACTTGACGTTCATTTTGGAAAAGCATGCCTGTTCTCCAAAAACAAAACCATTGAGGGGAACTCCCTGCAGATTGCAAACATTGCTCGGATACGAGGCTGAAATGAGTGTAAACCTTTGCCCTGCACACTTGGGGACATACTATTGGGATGTCAAGAACCAAAAATGGCAATGAATGCTATTGGATTATTGGATGCTCTTAAATGATTGGATGTTTGCCACGCCCAACATCTATAGATGAAGGAATTTACCTACAGTATACAACAAAACGCCAAACAACACCAACGAAAACAACCTCAAGTGGAGCTTCTTGCAATTTTGCTCGGATGACCTTCTTGTCAATCTTTCCAGTGCTGGTGTGTGGAATCTCATTCCAAACCTTGGCAAACATGGAGCGGGCAGCCAGATATGTCACTACACTCCCCAAAACGAAGAGTTCGCGCCTGAAAATTGGCCCAAACCCAAAAAGGAAAGTGGCTTCCCAAGCACCATTTGTTCAGGGGCGAACTGTTAGTTTTAGGGAGTACACATCCAACATGAGAAAACCCGCGAGTGCCCGCAAGAAGAAGGACTGCGGCAGTTTTTGTTTGCTACCCGCACCTTTTATTCCCAGAACATGGCATTCCTTACATGCGTTCTCCAAAGAAACGGCGACGATAGGATCATGAGACAACGTCTATGAAATGATTCGTCATAAAATATAAAAACCTTCCAGCCTGCAATTCACACGTTTCAGTATCGTTTAATCATTCCACATGTTCCTCCGAATGTCCAATTCAAGAATTGAATTGTTTACCATCTGCTGAGTTCTGATGATTGAATTTCTAATCTTAATCTTGTTCAACAATCACAAGTTTCACGGAATTCCTGGTGCGTTTTCGATGTTTGTTATGGTTAATTTGTTACGGTCACCTTCAACAGAGAACGGGGAAGGAACACGTACCGGCGCTACCGTTTTCGGTCACCGGGGAATCGACTCCTCAAACTGCGGGGAGTTTTCGGAAAGTCTGCTTAAACAATAATACATCCCGGACAACTAACATGACTGGCTGGAAAAACCACCATTTGAAGATGTTTTTGCATCTCCTATTCAAAATTCGTGATTTTCCCCCTAGCCATCTTAGTTTTCGACAGGGTACATACACTTTTTCTATGAGAACGAGAGGATTAGGCTCACAAGAATCACACCATCTCAGGTGCTGAAGCCAAGCCTGTTGCATCCGAAACACCAGGACATCATCAGGGAGCTGGAATTTCGCAAAGGATGAAGACAAATGCCTTCGTCGGAGTTGATTTTTGGCAAAATCTGCTGGGAATTTGTGTTTCCACCCAACTTCTTGAGGGAAAATCCTGGAAAAACGAAGGGTTGAAAACTCTTCTCGGGTTGAAACTTCTCTTTAAAGAAAAATTTCTTGAAGAGGCCGGTTTTTCCAGGAACTTTTTTTTGTTATTGTTGACCTGCTTCAACTTGTGGCCTTCTTTTTCTCGACATGAGTGCCATACATCATCCACAGCATGTGAACAGCATCGTCATGCAATTCTAAGTAAAAAAGTTTTAAAAACATTCAAAGATTAAAAGAAGTTGATGTTGGTTTCTCATTATATATTCGAACCAAAAAATCCACACTTCCAAAAAAAAACGACCACCTCCCCCAAAAAACGACCCAAGAAAATAGTTGCATTCATTCCAAAAAAAAATCTGGGTGACGGAGGAGTCATGGGAATTTAAGGTACCCCCCCTAATGCCACCCCCCCAATTAAGGGACACCAATGGTTAATAGTCCCGTTAATAAGGCCTCACTTCTTGGGGGGGTAGCTTTGGGGGGGTACCTATGGAGGAGGGAGGAGAAAAAAAAAACATCCAAGACACTGATGGATGCGCTGCAATAAGTTTTCAGGACGTTCTCCTTTGTCTAAGGTCACCTGATTCTGACAAAATGGGCCCCAGAAGGCGGCCCGTTTTAAAGCCCACCGCCAACCACCTGTATCCTTTTAAAGACCTGTTTATTGGATATGAGTCATGAGTGAAAACATGAAAGCTTGGGATCTAAATGGAATTATAGGAGTTGAATATGTTGAAGAAATACCAACCTACAGGTGATGCATTTTTTTACTGTCCATCAGTCAGTAGTGTGTGTGTGTGTGTGTGTGTGCTGTGTGTGTGTGTGTCCGCTACTTTTTCGTGATTTTTTTGCATGTGTAATGATCTCCCTTCGACATTGCTACAAGACTGTATACCGCGAAAAAACAGATCATGGCTATGCCTGACCTTCTTAGTGAATCTGGCTTGTTTGAGCATCCACCACTATTTTTTCCCGAGATGCCTAGTTTGAGCTTCCAAACATTACCCAGCTGCAAAATTATTATTATGCCCCCTAGAAAAGGGACCATTTTACAAAAGGAAAGTTCATCTTTCCAACCATCCATTTTCAGGGATACGGGATATGTTAGTTATTGCNCAGCAATTTTTGTTCACCCCAAAAAAATGCCAAGCTGCAACCACAACTGGCCGCTCGTCCCATCGAGGATGAGGAACCGCCACCACCGCTGCCATGCCAATTCCAGACAGCGCAGTGACCGCGTTCCTTTGGAGTTTTCAAACCGAAAAACCACCCAACAAAAACGAAAAACAAAAAAAAACTCACATCCAGGAAATGTATGGAAATGTGTTTCAAGAGAATCTTTTTTTAGAAAGGTACAGTCAAAAACCTACACTTGAAAACTGCACCTGAAGCAGCAATCTGTGATTATGATTCAATGCTTCAGTCAGATCAAAAGGCCTTCCTACTGACATGTTTCAATTGAGAAACGGTGGTACGAACAACTTCCTCCATATCTTTGTTCAATTTGGTGAGCCTCTTTAGTGACAACACATGCCGACCGCCGAATTGGATGTGACTGCCGAATTGGATGTTCGTTGCCTGCCATTTCAATCATTTCACCCCCTTTGTCAAAAATTTGAAATGGCCAAAAAAGTAAACACAAAAAGGATATTCCAGTTGGCGAGTTCATCGTCACTTCCAACAACGACTGAGCAAATCATACATATCCATACAGTAACACATCATTACACATTCATACATGTATCCATAGATATCCATACCATTCCCATATGAACTCCAATCTCCAAAAACAACTGGCCAGGCATCTCCATGTCAATGGACGAAATCCATTCCCCACCTGAGATGACTTCATTTGGAAACAGTTCTGTGCCACGCTTTAGCAATCTGAGGATACGCCAGGAACCCAAATGATATGACACACCTTGAAAAAACACAAACAAAAAAAGAAGACAAAACAAAACATCTATATATAACAATGATGACAATGATATAATATAAACTAAACCAATATGAATATGTAAACATATGTAAACTCATTTTTTATTTAAGGATAACATAAGATAATCATGGCACAAATTTAGGAGTCCTGGATTCATCTGGGTCTCCCAGACCAGATTTTATCACATCTTTCGAACGATCGCCTCGGATACACCGTGCACCCAGAATTGGGTACAGGAAGTTGGATGTTGTGGTTTTCTTCTAGTTGTTCATATAATTTGGCTAATCAATACTGTATGCCCCAATGCCCCATATTTTTTCATATTGTTTTTCACCATGTTCTACCCCCTTAGTTTTGAAATTGGTGCTTTCAACCCGTTTGAAAAGTGTGCTCGTAAAATTGGGAATCATTTTCCCAAGGTTCGGGGTGAAACTTCTAAAACATACTTGAAGCCACAATCTAGTTTTTTTGTTCAAGCAACGCCCCCCCCCCCAAAAAAAAAAGATTGCCATGATGGTACATCAGTTGTACAAACCGCATTCACAGCTTTTTTTGATGTTGAAAGTTTGCTAAAAAGAGTCCTTTCGTTGGTACAAGTTTTTTTTAGACGTTTCTCTTGATCTTTCTTGTGGTTTAGTTGCGTGGTCCTTTATTCAGCTCCATTGGCTGCGTGTTTATCGACGCAAAACTTTCAGAAAGGTCAAGTGGCTGATGATGATGGCACCTTCTTCATCAATCCTCGGTCAAATTCGACAACAAAAAGAATATTTGCCCTCGCCTCTTTGCAAAAAGCTTTCAGAAAGCATCTGCCTTGACCTACAATTAAAGAGATCGTCAAGTATGAATTCATATGAAATCGCATCAAAACAAATATCAAAATCATATGTATCTAATCTCATCTAAAGATGTCTAATTTCTGGCAAGCGGCCAATCCCTATCCCTATCCCAGGGTCCCATGTGACCCCATGCGAAACACCAAGCGACTTAGCCACATCACCCGTGATGAGCCAACCATCAAGGAATTTCTCCTTGGCATCCACCTGGCGATGGAAGTTCTTCCTTCATCTTCGCAGAGAAAAACATGATGTATGTGTGCCAAAATGAAAGATTAAACAACTTATATGTCACACAAAACACTAAAGATATTATTTCACCAGCAAATTTTATTTGGGTGAGTCACAGTGAAGTTTCTACATCTATGTGTTCTGATTTCCCCATGTACCGAATCTTAACCGGTCCACAAAACCTGACTCCAGAACTCATGTGCCACCAAATTGGCCCACAAGATGAACATGCACAATGTATATATAGGTGAGGTATATATACATATTATATACTAGATACATGATCTATGCTTCATTGTTTCACATCAGTATCTAACAAATCGTAAGTATAAAAATCTATAGATTCAGGATCATATCCTCAAAAAAGATCCAAGTTGGGGGTATATAGTTGCCTTTGAAACAAAAAAAAACCTTCAAGTGTTTGCACCATCAAATATGGCTTTTATAAAAAATTGTTAGCGCTGTTACACCCACCTCAAAGTAGTCTTGGATGATCCAAGGCCCTCGGACCAGCCTTGGCAGCCCGGGCAACATAAATCCTATGAAGGCTACTAAAGAACCTTTGAAAGCAAACACGCAATTTATGTCAAATTAAGAATGAACAATTACTTGAAAATTCACGGAAAATTCACAAAAATTAAATGTCGAATTATCGATTTCTTGTTTTTTCTTAAAAATTTGGAAAATATCATAATCATTATCAGTATCATGTCATACAATTTAAAATATTGAAAGCTGGTGGGTTTTCGACGCAATGTGCTCTTTTAACATTTCTTTCATTGGCTTGTACACAAAATGATGTAAATGGGTGAAAGCCATGTATCCTTTTTGTGTGATTGTTGATCTTGCTGCTTTTTGAAACTTCAGTCAAATTTTGGCCTCCACTTGTTTGCACGCGTGTTTCCCTTCCTTCAAAATGCTTCAAGACATGGTTTTCATGCGTTTATCTTGTTCGGATATTGCCATAGTGCCTTCTATGGAAAAATACTCATCGACTTGTCCTGAAAATATGCAAAGAGTCGGCCCCCCGAAACCCTGCTGTGTATGAGAGAAACGACTGCAGCATATGATGTACCAATGCATCATGTGTTGCTTAGTACCGTGGCCAATACCTAAAAATTTCATGGTTCCGTAAACCGACTTCAGCAAATTTCTGGATGTTCAATTTAGGCTCAGATTTGATGGCCTGCCTTCCCACCCACCCCAACCCCCGCCCCCGCCCAAAAAAAACAAAAGCATTCGAGAAATGCAAGACCTAATCTTAGGGTTTGCACTGTAGCTGCAGCAAGTGTGAAATAGTTTGAGCAAGTGCGTTCGCAAATGCCTTGGATAAAGTAGGTTTCGATGTTTAGCAGTCAAAAAGGGCTTTTCTTCCAATCTCGCATCTCTGTGCATCAATGCACGCCTCCTTTCAAAGGCCATCATTTCCAAGGCATGCTCTGTCTCTCGCGCCTCCTCTGTAATTAATGCGATGAAATTGAGTGTGAGCAGCCATCTGTTTGGCCTGGTCGGCAAAGAGCTCAAGCATGTTCTTACTTTTGATGTCGTCATCCAATGCCATCTGTCGAAGTCGATAGGTCTCTGCTTGCAATTCCTCACTAGTGCGTGCACAGCACTGCGCACAATTTGCCTGCTGAGCTAGTTGCTCTTCTGCCTCCTGCAAAGCAATCCGCAGTTTTGGCGTTTTGCATTTCAAATCATATGTTGACGCCTCAATGCACGCAAGCATGGATTGCAACTGCGTGTGTTCTTGGAGTACATAACTCCTCAATTTATCAAATGCAGCCTCCTCACTCCTGCGTTCTGAGCAGGTATGCAGCAGGGCCTCTTCGCGAGCGAGCTGCTGTTGTGGTGCAGCGACTTCTTCGTGCAAATATGCCTGCATAGCAAGTTCCTGTGCCTGTCTGCGAGAAGCACTTCGTGCCCAAGCCTGGTTATCCAAACTCGTCCGCTCGGAGTCTGCTCTGAAGTGTTGCAACGCCCTGGCCTCTATCTCTTCCTCGCGCAACACTCGGCGCTGCTCCCGACTACCCCTGAGGGCATGCATCTCGTATCCCTCCGTGACACTGTGCGAAGCTGTCGCTTCTGGGTAGCAGTCAAAAAGGGCTATATAATAAACCACGGCCGCATCTACGTGTTTCTTGGTTCCAAGGTTTCTTTATGAATTTTAACGAGTGGCCACACCTCCCCCAAATTGAAAGGAGTCAATGCACCAAGGCGCCTGGTAAAGATTCAGAAACAATTTTGAAGCATCAATGTAAAAAATACAACTATATATCATAATCATACAACTATCACATATCACCTTGGGTCCTAGCACTTTGTCACAGTGGATTCCATGAAGGTTAATAAAGGACCCCCTACTAAAATACCAATCATGATGATCATTATTTTGTGGACCAGGATTTTGGGCATAGCAAATCACTTCTGTATCCATTTCCAACGAGCTTTGAAACTCCAGCGTTAAAGGTTGGTTGGAGGCTTCGGCTTCAAGTATCCAAGCAACAACTCTCCTGTCTCACCGGGTCTTACGTCTTGGCTTAAGTCTTCCAGATTCGCCACACGCACTTCCACTCCTCCAAGCGAACAAGGTGTTGTTCAAAAGAAAACAATGAAAATTTTCATAACAATTTGTCCAACAATTCAATGTATAAAGTAAGGTAGGTCAAGATGTTTATGAGATGTTTCTTTAAAATAGTTGCTTGGTACAGTAAATGAACAAGCCTTTTCTGATTCGATCTCAAGATTTGTTCTAGCATCACATGTTTTTAGCTCTTTTTTATGAAAGTCTAGCGGATGCCATTGGATGTGGCTTAGGTAAGTGATTTACAAAGAGAAAAAAACGTTTCCATTTTTCCACTCTCATTTCATCATATTTCATCCCATGAAGTGCGGAAAAATTCAACTCCTGGAGATGGCAAACCAGCCTTTCGGACATTCGCAAAGCTTTCATCGATACCTGACGTGAAAACCAGCGAGAAAAGAAAAAATGGTCAAGTCAAAAGATCTCAAAAGATTTTAAAAAAATCAAAAATGGGCCAAAAAACCCTCATGTTAGATCATCTTAAGAATACTGTATAAAGTTGAATAGTATTGAATAGTTGTCAATACTTTGCATCATAAAAACACCCCATCCAGAAAATGCGACATCTAACAACCTGGATGTAACATGGTGAACCGTTACACATCGAAGAAAATCGCTACTCATGGCCGACCTAACGTGATGCCAAGCAACTCTTCTCTAAGTCTTTGACTTTTCCGATACGTCGCGCAACGCTTCCAATTGGATTCGTCTCTGTCATTCCCCACACCTCGGGGCGGTTTATACCTTGAGAATCACCTCATGTGACTGGAGCAATTTGAAACCAGGTATAGCGTCTACTGCACCAAATACTCAAAAACCCATTAGGATGATTCGCCACTTTTACATACTTTTACGATATTGTATCCCTTTCTACTGGCTAATTCACGCCAATGATTGCTACTGCTATAGGTACCAGGAAGCAGCGCACACATCACTAGTGTCATGTCAAACAACATCCAACACCATACAACATATCAAATTTATCGTCAACCATCAAATCACAAAAAACAAAAAAAAACGCTGTATTCACCGTGCATCTCAAACAATCAACATGGATCTTGGGGGTGCAGTCCCAGACTGGCCACCTAAAAATCCTGTCCAAGAGTCTTGAACAAATTCGACACCAAGCTCATCCTTGGCGTAAGCGTGCAACTATAGTAGCACTATGCGCTGCTGCTGCAGAAACATTCGACAACCTTTCTCCAAGGCTAAGGAACCAGATACCATCGCATCAACGCTGCAGGTGGTGAGGAACCCCCACAAATCAACCGTTGCAATGCCATTTTCGATTTTATAACTGCAACTCCTCCAATGGCATCTTTTTGGAAAGCCATTGGAAGATGAGGAAGGCATCGGGTCTAATAAAATTTGTCGGCCGCTTGGAAGGTAGAATCAGAATCATGGAATATCATAGAATATCATGGATTCATTGTGGATTTCTTACGTCTCTTGGATCCTTCTCAGGGATTCTCTTGATTCTCCTATTGAAAAAAATGGTGGCCATCATAACTCCAAAACCAACGGCATGCAAACTGCCACTTTCCCAATGCTCCGCACCTCCTTGACTTTGGATGTGTGTCCGAAGTTGTTGCCAAACTGTAGGTACCCCAGTAGCTACCTGCACCTTCCAATCCATCATCATCTTTAACATCTGTCCTGCCAAGTTACCCCCAGAATTTTCTGGAAAGCGCCCTGTTGATTCGCGAGGATATCCATCCATTCATATCCATTCTTGATATTTTTCTTTCAACTCGTAAATGTGACGAGTCACATTTACACCACTTCCCCATCTTGTTCTGCCGAGAAAAAAAAAAAACAGCTCCTGGATCAGTGAAATTGTTGTTGAAGACAACCGGTGAGCCGGTCATCAAACATGCATATGGAATACCCCAACTAAGGACGTGGAACATGGGTGCAAACCTTGATCGGTTTTGAAGGGATGGATTTCCCAACGAAAAGTCTTAACGAAAAGTGTGATACTCTTTTTGTTTTGGAGAGATAATCTGACATTTTGAAAATTACACATTGAAAAATTTCAAGTAACAAAAAATCAAGTACATATTACTTATACATACATACTACATTTATCTTTATTGCCCTCTTTCAGTTGAACATCTGCACACGAAACAAACTTGCCATGGAAAAAAATAAAGCTCAGTTGATTTGGAATTCGAATTTCCAAAGAAACGGCATGACCACTTCAGCTGCAGAGATCGCCAACCTTGGAAGCGGCGAACCCAACAGTTGGGAAGGGGACCTTTTAAGATCCTTTAAGGATACCTCCCCCTTACTGAAGGGAAAAAAATGGGAAAAAAAGACTCAACAAAATTTCTTGGAAAGCAACTGATCCACTCCGCAAATCATCAAAGTATGCAAATAAGTGGACCGCTGGCTATAGGCAGCACCTTTGGGCCTACCAGTGGTGCCAGAAGTGTAGCATAAACCCATCAAAGATTCCTCTGGTACAATGGGCCACTGAAACTCCTCACAAATGGAGTGTCAATATGCGAATCTCTTCCCCCTTGGCCACCTTGAAGTTAGGTTCTGGTGAAGTGTTTGGCTGTGAGGAGTAGGTTTAAAAGTCGCATATTTTTCGAATGAAGTTTCCGCTTGGAAGGCCAAGCCTCCCTGAAACTAACATTTTTGCACCTGAAAATGGATGGTTGGAAGACTGGTTTGTTTGTTGGAACCCGGCAAAGCCTGGCAGGTGCGAGCTGTTGGTTAGTTTCAGGGAGGGTCTTGATGGTAATGATACCCAACGGGAACGCTGAGTCCTCCTGACCAGATGCCATGAATGCTTCATAGTCCACGGTTCTTTTCGGATCCTGAAAAAATCTCAAGGCTATCAGTTGTCGTAGGGGACCCCGGGTACCAAGTCGGGAGCACACTGTCCTTCCGGTCCCATGGATCCGTCATGGGAAATGAGTCCAACTAACAATGGTTATATACCAATCATGGCCTCCCATCTAATCGCCACGTAAGAAGAGTGCCTACATAAAAACACGTTGTCAACGTAGATTTGCTTATTTTAGGTGCTTGGAAAAAATGACAACATCTTCCAACAATTGGTGATTTACGTACCATGGTAGGCCATCCCTAAAAATCACCTTACAAAACACACACACACACACACCAAAAAAAATCACAGGGCTTCATTTTTGGGTTCCACTCAGCTCCATCAAACCCATGGTGTTTCAACAAACAAAAAATTCAAGCGTCAAGGCGGCAGGACCAACGATTGGCTTCGCCACTCTCGCCCACGCAAACAAACAGCTCCACATTGTTGAGAACAGAAACATCCACCTGGGAAGGGAGTTTATCCATCAGAATGGAGGGTTGTTTCCCTTGAGGGGTGTTTACCCTCCAACCCTTAAACTAACATAGCTTAAAGCAGCATGTTCAAATAGTACATAAATACATCTTTAAAGGATCCATTTTTCCAGCCAACAATGTTAGTTTTTATTTTTAAGCATATCCTCCCAGAATCATGCTTCAGTGAAGAATGGATGTATCTGCCTGAGAATTGTTCAACCCAAAGTTGCAATTCCAAAGGTTGGAAACATTCAGGTGGTGAGGTGGGTGGGTTTTCAAAGATCTGCCCAAGGGTTGAAGTTTAGAGATTCCGCCATTTCCACGTGTCTTGCGATTGTCCTCGTCTTGAGATATGGCCCAACCGTTTCCCCCAGCAGCTAGACTTTTTGGGTGCGAAAATGTGCCACATCAAAACAGGGGTCCACTTGGCACCTGCTCAAGCAAAGCAATGAGGTTGGCATCCACAAAAACGATGCGGTCCTGGACATTTGTTGGAATCAAAGATGCTCGTTGCTTCCAAGATGTTCCCATGACTTTGATGAAAACATCCGCAGTCCCAGATTTTTTGTCCCCCAAAATTGGCAGCACCTTGATAGGTGGATTCAGCCTGATCAATCAAATGCATTTTCTTCATGTCAACTTCCTGGAAATCGTTGCCACCATTTTGGAGGATGATACTAAAATAATGGTGTTTCGGAAACGAACCTCCAGGGAACTTCTAAGCATGTGTTCATCCCTTTCATCGCATCAAACGGGATGAAAAAAAAAGTTCCACGGTTCACCCCAGTCCTGAGCATGCCCGATGATGCAATTCAAATCAGCTATGGACAGCCCTTAGTGAACGTCTTGAGCACTCACCGACATTCAAATGAAAATTTCCCTGGGGTAGCTGTTGAGCAACCATTCTATTACTAGGAACCGGGATCTTGTATTACACATACGTCAGGACAATCATGACAATATGATGATGAATCAGTGCTGGTAAAAAGCCTGGTTCAGTCTGCAAGGGAGCAGTAAAGCAAGTAAAGCAACACAATCTCTGAATCCTTGTCATTGTTGAAACACACCCACATGATTGTTGTGGTCGAACCCCAGAGATGCAGACCTCCCTCCTCCAAGTGATTCTCAACTGTCCCTTTGTCAAAAGATGTCAGTTTCCCATACAACAATTTGGTGCATTGTAAAAGTAAACCTTCAGGATCCATCGTGAAGCCTGGGTTTTCTCGAGAAACCTTGGTACTTGGATTTTTGGCGCAGCGGACTTTCCCTGCCACTTGACCTGTTAAGCACCCCTCTTTCCCAGCACCTGTTCAAACAGAAGTGTCTTAGATTCAAGGCGTGCAAAATCGCGCCAAGGCAGGAAATAGCATGGTAGATTTCAAAGTGCCAGCCTTCCAAGTCAAGGTCCATATATCAAAGGGGACGTTCGTTCATTTTCGGGGGGAGGGGTACATGCCATGCAGGTCCAATGTCTACACTTCAGATGGAAGTTCCTCGGAAAGTTGTCGGCAAGACCACACCCCTTTTTATATATTATATAAATCATATATTATATATGCACTTTTTTTGTTTTTAGTTATTCATCCACCTTCTGAGAGATTTAAAAAGACTCTTATCTCCCAAACTTCTGATCTTACCGCAAGATTCCCAGGCCCGCCTGTGTTCCACATCAAAGTGGCGACCCGGTCCTGAAGATCCAAGTCTTTATTGCTACCCAATGACATCAGGCCATTAAAGAATATAATGACCTGGAGTTGCGTAAATGGCTGGAATATGGATATATAATTCCGAAGTAAGTAGGAAAGAAGAATCTTTCCTAACTGGAATATTGATACTAGCATCACTATAAACACACATATAATATATAATATAAATCTAATTCAGTATGTCAACAAAAGACACAAAAAAACTCACCACGAAAGAGATGAACTTCTAACCTCTCCTGAAATTGAACTCCCCAATGACTCAAAGCTGAAGCTAAACGTTTGCTTCGTCTCAGGTGCTCAGCATAATTGCTAACATGATAGCCGTTCAAGGTCCTGGACACCCGTCGAAATGGGTCGAAATTTTCATGACTGGTGAAACTTATCCACCTGTTGGCTCCCTATTCCCCCAAAACATACCCCCCTTTGTTAGGGAAAACCAAAGGTTAATGAAGCGGGTAGGTTGACTGTAACCATAATTTTGGATGTTGAAAAGACATGGTCGATGCATGATTATCATTTCACACCCTGTGTCACAACAGTCGCCCTCCAGTTTCGGGTATCCACAGTCGCAGGCGTGCAATCCTTCATGGGCCTCATTTCTCACCAGTGTCAAAAACTTTCAGAAAACCAAGAACCTTCAAGTCGAAGTCTGGAGCAATTTCTGTATGAAACCAATGGATCTCAAAAAGGAAAGTAAAGATGTAAAGCATGCATCAACTATATAACTTTGAATAAATTTCATGTAAGATTTGATTATATAATAAAGACTTGCCCCCCCAAAAAAGTGTGACTTTGTGCTTTTCCCGCACCATTTTCGCCATTTTCATTCACCCATGGTTACCCCCAGTGTGTTTACTATGTTTCTTTATATGTAAAGCCGTTGCAACCACCCTATGCGAATCTCCTGGTGACGATGGAGCTCTTTGGCTGTATGGCTGTTCCACGATCACAAAGCTTGGAGAGTAGCAATGCCTCGATATCTCTTCCTGACATGGGCCCTTTTTCGGCTGATTGCCTACCTGAGCAGCGGAAATGTGAATCTTCCAACCACCCCTGACTCCCGTGACAGCAACTCAGGAGCCAACGATTTGGGTCCTTGGGGGAAAACCCAGGTGATCAAGGACCAGCTTGCTGATAAAAGCTATGTTTTGCTTGAAGGTTTTCTTATGCCAATCGATGCTTCGATTGCAATGTGAAGCATTAACAAGAAGTGCAGAAGTGAAGCGCCTTAAGATGCGCGAATGTCCACAATCTTTCACCTAATGTGTGCCCATAGTGTCCTTGAAGGATCTCAAAGAGGCAATGTGCTAACGTGGAACATATGCTGAAGCGGTTTTTAAGATGTGTTGGGGTCTTCAGTCTTCAGTCTCAATTTCAATTGAAAGATCATTACATCTGTAGAGTCAAAACACAGTCCCCGTCGTGATGCAAAGTCGTTGAGTTGCAATGCTCGAACTAAGCTATTTTCGAGCCAATCATACCACAACACACAACACCAAATGACAGTGGCATGCAGTGCATGAGGGTACCCATTTCCTTCACCTACCCCAATCCAGATGCAAACAGGCCAAACTGATTCTATCATGCCTGTCCAACATCCATCCTGCGAGAGACCTGAGCAGGTATACCAAGCACTGAGTCTCAATCCATTGGTCAAGTGCTGAGTCAAAAGACTTTTTCCCTGCACCACCGTTGAAAAGCCACCAGATAACTGGGAATCCATGGTCAACTCGAACATGTTTTTGAAAGGAATACGTTGCTTTTTCTTGAAAGGAAGGATTGGGATGATTGGGATGCAGCCTAGTTGCCAGGAATGATGCTAAATCCTCATTCCCTCGTTCTGCCGCAAAATGCATGGCAGTAGTTCCATCTGGCAGGCTCCTGGACCGAGTTCAAGCTGCTGGGTCCCTGAATTTCCCATATGTTTCCGGCCATGCCGATGGGTGGCAAACTTCACAGGTCTTCTACCAACAAGCTTGCCGATATCTTTTCATGATTGGTCATGTCCATCGGAACGTCGCAGTTCTGATAAGGAGAAGTTAAAGAGAAGTCACAGGAAACTCCATACCAAGCCGACTGCCACTTCTAGCGGCCACTCTATTCCCCAGCACCCCCCCTACTCCTGCTAGTGGCTCCTTTCTCATGAAGAATCTGGCGAGGGGCATTGGGTGATACCAAAAAAGGAGATCCTTATTTTCACATGATTTTTGCATGCGTACTGTACTCATGTTAATTTTGCTGCAATAAACGTCATAAAACCATCAGTCAGTGTCACTCCAATTTACCAGTTTCTCTTGCATATCTTTGTAATTGCAAATGTGATCTTATATAAACCATCGCCGTCCAACTATCCACAATCAAAATCTAAGTCACAAAAATTGATGAAACCTAGCCGCCACCCCAAGACCCCGATTGGGCCTTGGCTACCTTACTATGACCATGCCGTGCAGCTAGAAGCAAAGGGGTCCAACCGTGCACCACCTTCTCCTCCCGGTTGTCCGAGATGTCCAGTGTAAAAAGCAAAATGAATAGATATGATATATTGCACCGCTCCAAATAATGGAAATAATAGAAAAAGTTGTCAAAAGGGACAAAGATACAATGACAAACAGGTCAAGGATTGAGAGATTCTTTCAACATGACCTGTATTCAGTGTATTCCACCCAAACTGGAGTAGGACACCTTTAAAAGCCTGGATGCTACAGGTACATGTGACTCATGTGACTGCTTTTTTTCCACCACTTCCATGTTTTTGGCTCAGGTTTCAAATGCCATATCAGACTGGATGAATGAGATGATGCCATGATACAATTATAACAGATGGAGTAGCTTCTGATTGCCTATACATATATGTATACGTATATATGTATCATACAATTATAACCACAAATAAAAAAGCGTCGACATCCCATGGAACTAACTAACGAAGGGCCCGGCAATCAGAGCAAAAATAACAAACCCTCCCATAATGATCCTGTCCTTGTCAGCTGCTTTCTCACAAAGAAGTTGTACCACTTCGTTGTGGCCTTCACGGCAAGCAGCCATCAATGGTGTATGCCCACCGCTCCTAGCCGCAAATTTGATTGGTCCGAGTCCGACCTTGGCAACCTTTGCCAACCGGAGAGTTGGGGGGAATGGGACCCTCCAGGGAACTAACATGTCGCCCCTCCCAACAAGACGAACGTATTCCAACCATCCATCCTCCCACACAAACAATGGCGTCACTTTCCCACCTTGGTTTCTCCAAATTGGCGTTCAGCTCACACAAGACCTGCCCGACAAAAAAAACGACCTAATTTTTGCAACCAACAAACGAGGGAAAGGGCTATGCCGGCTATGCCGGCTATGCCCATAGCTATGCCATGCCAAAATATACAAAAAACAGTGCACTCAAGAAGTTTCTTTAAAAACACATGCGCACACAAGCCTTATGGGTTTCAAAACAAATGTGTTGGCATGCAATCATTGGGCTCCCTGCCCGTGCTGCTTCCACATTCCTCAACTGAACTTCACGGAGTCTCAACCATGCAACCGTGTTAGAGTCCTGTGGTACCATTTCCAGATCTGACTTGAATCTCCCAAACATCAGCAAGCTGACGTTTTGAGAGAAGTTAGATATCAGAAAACCCGGATGTTCAATGCATCTTCTGACTTTCTTCTTGCTTTTTTGTTAAGGCTGAGGGGTTCTGCCAACATCGTTCGAAGAAAACATCCCACATGTCTCGCCCTGATTGTTTTGTGGACTGTGAACTTGACCCCCAAAAAAAAAATCCTAAGAAATTATGCCTAGGAGTGTCATTAGTTGCTGCCATGCTTCCCACGTTGACACGCCACAAACAGCGGCGTTCGCCCATGGGGCGTGGGCTGCTCCAGCAGAGCGGCAGCGCGGAAGAGAAGTCGGAGGACCTGGCGGTCCAAGTTGTTGCCAGTTCTAGACTATGATACGAAAGATGATGTGATATTGTGATATACATGTATTATATAGATGTTTGATACTATATATACAGCATTAATTGACTCTATCCGAGATATGAGTAAATAAAGAAATAAGATTAGTTTGAGTGTATGAGGATATGACAGCATAAGATCAAAATAGGAGGCATTGAACATGGCCATACCCTGATCATGACAGCATTTAATTTTGCGGCAATGAGATCATCTAAGGCCATTCGGCCCCTTAGCATCCTCAGCAGCCATGTGCTTGATGAGGTCCACCGACCTTGGCAGTCAGTGGACACCAAGGCCTCATCAGTGTATCCACGGAAGCCCTTCCTGTCACCCTCAGATTGCTTCATCTCAGCACAAATCTCCTCATAGGTGGGCTCCTTCTCCAACTCAACTGTGAGATCCACCACGGAAACATCGATTGTTGGCACACATGGAGGGGCATGCCAAGTCAGCTTTCCCTTCACATCCGGGAACACCTTCGCTGCTGCCTTGGCAGCACCAGTGGAGGATGGGATGATGTAACCAGGGTCTGCACGGCCACCACGCCAGTCCTTCTTGGAGGTGCCATCTGCGGTAGGCGTTTGCGTTGCCGTCATGGCATGGCAAGTGGTCATCAAACCACGCTTGATGCCCCACTTCTCCTGCAGCACACGCACTGCCGGAGCCAGGCCGTTGGTGGTGCCGGAACCTCGTTCACGCCCATGACATGTGAGAGTCATCCTTGAAGCAGAGAAGATCTACAGCCTTCAAGTGTCAACCTTCTCGTCAGGAATACACAGGTCCACAAACGTACTCAGCACCTCACCGACAGGAATCTCAGGTCACCAGTGTGGGACTAAGCAATCGGCCAATTAATCACCAATCTGCTTCCACGGTTCCATCATACTTGCCGTGGATAGTGTCATAGTTCATCATGTAGGCCAGGTAGTCCCAGAGTGTGAAGACTTTCACGGGCATCTGTACCTTATAGATAGCAGTGCCCTTCTGTGCTTTATGCATAGTCGTGTGGATTTCCGCTAGAAGTGGTATCATGAAAACCAAATCTAGCATGTATTGTCTGTTTCACGTGTGCCATCCATGACACTCTGGTCAGATGGCTTTTCGGTGTTTCATCGTCGTCTGGCCAACCTAAACGCTGTGCAGCGTGAGAGATTGGAATGGCTGGTCTGTTCTGAAAGTAGGTACAATGCCATAAACTGTGATTCCAACAAGGGACTATTTTGGCTTTGCAAAGTGGACATTGTGTGTACGGTTCACTTTTTCTAATGCCGTAATATGCAATGGAACAACCTCCTCCTGTCATTAAAGTTTTTCCATCTCCGTTGACTTTACTGTATGTTTTCCTGGCAAGGGTGCATTGTTGTTCATCATAGTTCCAGTTGTTTGCTTGTAATTCTCTGGCGTCACGTCTGTCTTGTTTCAAAAATGTTTGGAACAGTTTGAATCTCCAGGATTCCCTTACTTTGTGTTTGATTTGAAGGATTGTTTCCTCATGTCTGTTGTTTGCAATGTTGATCTGCCCACATTGCCTGTGTGTGTAACACCATGTTGTAGTAATGCGGGACATAGCAATGCGAGCCACCTGACGTCCAATGCGGCCGAACACCCAGGTGCAGTTCTTGCCTGCACGCCTACCAGCAACACCAGCTGGTAGCCAAACCTGCCACTGCACCAACACCAGCCATGGCATCCATGGACTGCTCAAAGGAGTGGCCACAGCACCACCGAAGAGCAGCTCGCGACATTGTCCAGTGTTGAAGGCATCGAAAAAGAAGCCAAACGATGAATAAAGATCCGGAGAGTTGCAAAAACTGTAAGCCACGCACGACATGGTTTGCACAGGGAAATCTAGTTGATTTCCTGTGGGATCTAAGGTTATCGACCCAGAAAACATCGATGTTAGAGTGAAGCAAAATACAAAATACTACAGACATCTCAAAGCAAGAAACTTCCAAAGATCCAAAATCCTATCACCACCCCCTCCCAAAGGAGAATCAACCACACCTCCGCGTGACCAGAATGAGCAGCCATGATCATGGGACTCCAACCATGACCGTCGACCTGGCCGACAAAAAAGCACTGGGTAGTTTACGAACATATGTAGGGATTATATGATACATGTTATAAATAAGGGTATAACTCCACTCATAGGACCTGGAACCCCAGTCACACATTTACAAGGCTATTTATAGGGATTATACCTCCATTTATAACTACAAGTAGTAGGGTCCCATCTTCGGGGGAAAATGTCGGTATAGTAAAATTTGGAGGAAAATAATTAACCAGCCCGAAACTTCAAATTGCATTCTGCCTATACATTCTCGCCCCAAATATCCCAAATCATCAAGTGATATGATATGAAGACATTACATAACTATTATACATATTATATTAACAAGTAAAAGATTGAAACCCAAAAAAATGTCACAAATACCTCCACTTGCACAAAACAACCAGGGGGCAACAGATTTTGAGAAATCTCCCACCTGGTTGGGATCTGCTGGAGTACTTAAGGTCGTATCCAAGGCGCGTAGATCACCATGGCGGGCTGCTTCCTGTAGGGCCCCAACCATCTCAGGATGATAGGAATCCACTACCAGCGTTAAACCTTGGCGATTTTGTTGGTTTCCAAACTGAGAAATCGGATTAGCAGTCATGAGTCCTGAGCTATAATACTATTCTTACATATTCTTACTCATATCAAAGCGTTTTCATCTGGATTTTTTTTTCTCCTGGATTCTTCTAATTGCGTTGCAATGAATCGAAAAAATAGACACAAACATCATAAGGTCTGATCCAATAGTTCTCCCGTAAACTTTGGCGAAAAAACGTTAAAGAAAAAACTTCAGCAATCATACACCTCAAATATCCTATTATGTTTTCATCCATGGCACCCTTTTTTGGATTATCTTAAGGAAAAAAACGCATTGTTCCCCACTTCGTTCTCCATCACTTCGGAACTTCGTTCACTTCGCGTCACTAAATTCTCATGGTAAGATTCAAGGATCGGCATGACCAAAAAAACAGTAACCTCCAAGGTTGCGACAAATTGGATCTCCCAAATTGGTCAACAGGTCCTTGGGATTTTTGCAAAACACCCAGGATGAGTGAATCTTCGGATGCGCCGAATGTTGGAACTCACCAAACCAGTCAAGGTATCAACCAAAGCGGCAAATCTGTTTTCGTGGATTCATTCATTTGCGCGGGAATGCGCGGGAGTTTTTTTCAACACTAATCCCTCCCGCAAACTTTTGATGCCGGTCCAGCCAAGCATCGGTATTCTTCAGAAATGCATGGCGCAACATGATCTTCTGGCAAAAGAAAGGTACTGCACAGGTCTCTTGCACCAGCAGTTTCCTAAGTCCCAGCCCCCCCAAAAGAATCGCATGGCTACAACCACCAACAAAAAAAACATACTGCCGACTCTGGCTTCTTTGGAAGGCACTTAACATCGGCATTACAATTTCCAAATGTCATCATCATGATACACATACCATTTAACATCATCTTTCATCCATTTTTGTCATCCATTTTTTCCATCATACCACCCCCTGAGTGTCCCTGGCAGATCACTCACCTTTGCCTCCAAGGACAGTTGAAACTCCATAGGCTCACCATTGAGGCGTAAAACCTTGACCTCAACGGAAAAACCATGCCCATAGGATCCATGGGACTGGTACCACTCCCTGAAACTGACATATCCTTTGAAAAATGGGAAGACTACGCTCCTTTTAAAGTGTGCCTGTTTTCAGGGGGCTATGCTATGGTTTTAGGGAAGGTATATTTACCTACATGAATGGTTGATGTCTAATGGTAAAAGTAGGTGAATATACCAGTCTCATTAATCCTATAGACATGGGATCTGGTTTTTTTTTTCAAAAAAAAACCTCCCGGAAAAAAAAAATCTGGAAAAAAAACTCCGCGCCCTTTGGTTTTTGTTCGCTGGACTTTTCTTTTTTCCCGCCAGGATGTTGTTCCCAGGAACGCTTGGTTCAAGTGCTTTTATCTGTGATTCCGAGGTTCCAATTCGATGAGGTGGTCAGTCACCAACGGGAAGTAGCTGGGGTGAGTCAGAAATGTGAAATATCAAAATGTCATAAAATATCCCCTTGGAGCACGCGTGTTGTATAAAAATATGGGATGTGTATCTTTTTTGAAGCAACATCTGCCGGAGAAACTCGCGGAAACACAACCACAACAAACAAAACCTGCACCCCTTGGGCTTTCGGACAGTCAACGTGTCCACCATTTATGCTTCCATTAAAATCATGCCCAAAAATCCGAGGGGTTGACGCCAACAACTGGACCGAATCCCATCCAATTAAGATTTTGGGAAGTTGGGATCTTTGGACATAAGAGTCATGGCATATGGCATATATGTAGGGTCAACTTCTGGAAGATCTATGAAAAAGGAATTTTTATGTAATCAAAACTTGGTTACCATTCTCACATTTCAAAGGGAGTTTGGACAAGAAAAACAACTCAGCGTAAAATCTGGCACAAATGCTTTCACACTTATCAATATTGCATCTCTTTGTGTATTGTGTACAGTGTACATATCACAGAAACCGACCTCACAGGAATCATGCTCAACTCATGTAAACTCATTAAAATCAACAAACTGAGCTGGAGCCAAGAAAAAGGCCAACAGGGTAGCACGGCATGATGGAGCTGAACTCTTCAGCAACGTTTCACTGAGCCTGCCATTCCCGTACCACACACCCCTCCCCAAACAAAAAACATGTTATACTTTCTAAAGCCATGCATTTTGTTGTTGGGTAAAATCCTGTGACGCAACGGCAGCATTTTCTTTTTTAAGAACCTTAGAGCTGCAATAATCTCAACGGCAGCCGGTGGGTTCACCAGCCATAAAAGGCTGGAAAGTATGTGTGACCTTCACCAGTGATGGCTGGGTTGGAATCCTTTGTCCCAAAAAAACAACAACGCAAATCAAAACAGGAATTTATGTATATATATATATATATACAAACAGACTATAGCGATAGTTATTAGTATAACATCCAGCATGTTAGATAGTTCTGCATGATATAAGAACATAATTGTAATTTACATTAACTTACTGTTTCTTGTGAGCTATGGTTGGACAAAATGTTCATCGACCATGGGGATGAAGAAAAAAGCACATCATTGGAGGACATCATGGGAAGACTCTGCTTCGACACTGCACCGAATTCCTTGCAAACGCTTTGCCTCAAACCATCGTAGCTCCTGATTCTGGAAATACACACATCAGATTCAGCAGATTTAACATTTCTGGACATGGCTGGATAGACCATAACACACCTTCTTTGTACCGCACAAGCATCACTTCATGATCTTAAACTCATGGCTTTGCCAACAAGAAAACGCCTGCTTCCAGAATTTCTCCATTTGCATCGTGACTGAACCGCCAAGAGTTTTGCCAACTGCTAGTTGGAGCAAAAGGCAACACAAATCATACTCTAAGGGTGAACTCAATCTGCTTCCTACCCGTCAATTCCAATCAAAACGGATACATCTTTGATCATATTTTCTTCAGAAGGGTGACTTCACCACACAAGTGGCCCAGGGCTCCTAAAATAAACTCGACAAAAAACCTGAGCAATGGAGTGACAGGACACCATGACATCACCAGCATGTTGCATTGCTCCAAAAAACTCCCTCGCCTCAAATATTGCGCTAAATCAGCATCCGAACACCTCACGCAAAGTAGACTTGCAGACTTGCAGATTTTTTTGTTCACTGTCATAATTGGTCTTTTAAAAACCTGATATTCCTAGCAAACAAAAACTTCATGTCAGTTGGATAATTTCAAATATATCTACAGTATATTGTTTACCCTAAAAAAATGACACACACAGAAATCATAGAAACAAATCCCACCTTCACCAGGTAATGTGCTACAGGATGTTGGCCTCAACGGAAACACGCGAACGAATACCCGGGACCCATACCATTAGGATTTGTATATTTACCTGCATGAATGGTTGCATTTGATTGAATCTTATTATGGTAAATGTAGGTAAATATAGGTAAATATACCAGTCCCATCATTGCCTATTGTAATATCTTTAGAAGGATTTTCGGCAATTCGAATCGCCGCCGAATCCATGAATGAATAACCAAAGATCTTCCCAGTCTGGAGCTTCACCTGCAACCTGTTTTTTTCCAAGGTCAGTGGGGGGTGGCCTGACTTGATTCGCAGGAAGCTTGTCTTCCCCCGTTTCGTCAGTTTCGTCGTTAATTGCAGCTCTATGATTTATCTGGTCCACGAAATATCGGGGTTCCCCTGATTCCTCTAACCAACCTGCAAAATTGAAAACTAGCAGCGAAGATAGCTAAGCACCAAGCAATCTACAGTAAAATCCAAAACATCATGCTAATATTGCATCATGGAATCATGTATGATTATAATATTAGGTAAATTTTTCATGTGGCCTAATTTAAGGAGTGTTCATTGCAAAAGCCAAAAAAAGCACCAAAAGTTGCCCATCCTTCACTCCTTGGAGGTCCTTGATGGTCCCAGTTAAACTCTCCAGGAACCTCCTTTGATAAACCAGAAAATTGGTAAAATACCTTGCGATTTGGAAAAAAAAAGTTATTGAATCTCTTAATCATATCCATATTATATGATACCCTGATGATTTTGACAAATAAACATCCTGAAGATTTTTTTGGGGGCGGTTTTCAAATTTCATACCAACCCAACTCTGATGACCAACCCATCCCCGCCACTCGGGGTGTTGCGACCTGGCCGTTGCCACTGCTACGCGCATGGCCTCTAATCTCGTCGCCTCCTGGCGGGATTCGTGACGGGGTTTTCTACATCCTCTCGGTGGCTGGCCTTGGGATTTCTGAACCATCAACAGTTATGCTGAGTTTCTTAAGCTATGCATTTGATGTATGATTCATTCAGATTGTATCTTCAAAGTTTGAGGAAGCTGTGGAATGCAGAATGCTATGCATAGGTTCCCGCACAGCATATAAATTACCAGTGGGGCGAAA
Organism: Breviolum minutum Mf 1.05b.01; assembly: GCA_000507305.1. NCBI lineage: Eukaryota > Dinophyceae > Suessiales > Symbiodiniaceae > Breviolum > Breviolum minutum. The sequence goes on along the minus strand of DF240079.1, from coordinate 4,408 downwards.
GTTTCAGGGGACACACTGCCTATGTGTTCAAGAAAGAATTTGGTCATAGAACTCTTGCCTCCATCAGCGTGCTGACTTTCCGACAATTGTAATACACCACCACCACCATCACCACAACAACAACAACAAAACGCAACGTCCACTGCCATGCAAAAGACAAGGTCCAAGACCGCTACAACCATGATCGATAGAGAGATGGAACTTCCAAGGTCACTCCAAACTTCACCAAATACGATGCCAACAAGTTGGTGTGATCTTTCCGTTTCTGTAAACTCGTCCTTTCTCTTCTTTTCATTTCTTTTCTGCAATTTCTGTCACTCTTCCATCACTCTTCCTTTTCGTGACGCGTTTTCTTTCATTACTGCCATTTCCTTAAAACTCCATACATCAGAAGTTTCCGAACTAAGCTTCCTTTGATGAAACTTACAAACTATGGCAAACACTTCCACGTCTTACATTTCTTAATCAATCTATGGAACTGTGGGCTGATTTCCTGCTAGATCAACTATTCAATTCGCCTCAGGTGCCACGATTCACCCAAACAACATGCAAACTGGCTAGTACCTACTGTATACACGACTTCAATTACATGGGAAAAAACAGACGTTTATGAAATCTCAATCTCACCCCAAAAAAAAACATGGAAATGTGTCATTGGTGTTTTTTCTCCTTTTTTTTTAGGATCCCATTTTGGAGGTTTTGTCAAAACCGAAAAACCCTCAACCTTCCATGCTTTTTCCACCTGATCTCTCGGATTCATCTGACTTGCTTCTTGTACGGTAGTGCCTGGTGGAGCACCTGATTGTGACGTGAAAATTCCTTTGGAATTGGAAATCAATGGTGACTGTATCTAATGTATGTATCTATAAATTATGTGTATCTATATGTATGTATCATATCTTTATGTAATGTATGTATCTAAAGATGTATGTATCTGGGATTATCTAAATCTGTATCTGTAACGCTGTTGGACTCAACCTAATTTCACTCCAGTCACAATTAAAAAAGCATGAGAGAACCCTAGAAAAGGGGTCTTTTGCTGCAAACTGCTACCATGTGTTGGAGAAAACTCAGAAACCTTGATTGATACTTCAGTGCTTCCATTTTTCGACCAAAAATTTCCTTGCCCCATGTTTGCTGAACCGTGGATCTTCTACAAACGTTCGCTTCGCCATGCTTCGCTGAGGTTCCAAACGAACAGAGTGCAAAGAGCCTGATTCCGGAGTGTAGTTTCGACGTGGAAGGCGAGCTGATCCTGAATTTACCAGCCCAATGTTTGCAGTTTGCAAATACAAGGTTTTAAAAGAGTGATTATTATAGTTATTACGTAGTCATAGTTACAGTATAAAGGGTAGAAAGTGCACAAAATGTAAATGTGCACATCATTTTTTGTGCTCAATCAATATATATATGTATATACAAATATAGATATATATATATTTATATATTTATATATACGGTATACGTATTTATAGTAGTAGATACTATGCATGCGCCACATGCGCTAGTTGCTCACATTTTCTCTTCTCTCCCTTCAACGCTGCCTCCACCCCACATCATCACCGCAGGAACCAGTGATGCTGACCTTGCGTCGTGGGTCGGTTAGAATAGATCAAACAGCCGTTGATAAAATCATAATATCATAAAACTACTGCTATCATTGGCTACACTGCTAGAGTTTCTGAATTTACAGGGAATCAACCAACACGATACAGCTTAGACGCTACTCTTTTTCTTGAGCCATAGGCGCACGGTAGTTGAAGTAAAGAGTGTCCTACATGAAACAAACACCCCCCGCCGGCCGGAGGTTTCACCGGCACCGCAGGCAGGAAGCGCGACCTAAGTAGGACATGGACGAAAGACTACAACTGCTAAGTGCGCTAGGTTTTAATTATTACGTAAGTGCAATGTGAAACATGACTATAGACGACGGATGCAATCAGCGCAGCTCACTTTTTGCGATGCAATGGGACGTAGTAAGTTGACTTATCGACCATGCTTCCGCATTGGCTTTAGTGGGACGATACTATCCCCGCACCAACGCACAGCACGGCCGAATTACGCGAAATACAACTCATTGTAAGTTGCAATCACTCTCAAAACAAAACTCAAATTCACTTATGATGATGTTTTTAACATTCAATCTTGCAACTCATAAGTCCGGCATCTTAGAACCAATGTGCGATTGAACCTTCGTTTTGAAATTCGGCCAAGCTCCCGCTATGGCATCGAGACATCTACACATCCCGTTAAGCCACAACGTTGAGCTGTACAAGCCTGAAAATTCAAACGCAAAAGATGATTGCCGTGCCACATTCAAGCCAGTCAAAAGAAGTAAAACAAAACAGTCACATCTGGAAGGTTAGTGATACAAACATTCATTGATTTGAATAACGATGATAGAATAGTTTGGAACATTTCAAAGTAATTTTGATAACAATGGACTAATGATCAGATATGGCAATGCATCGCAATCAGCAGTTTCACCAAGCCATCCATTGGATACGACCGTCACTGTAGGTGTACTTGGTATACATCGCCCCGTGCCACTCTACTGCTTCCTCACGTGGCCTCTCAGAGCGCCCTTTGGAGTGGTAGCCGCCATGGCTCGAAGAGGATGACCCCCCATAACCCTTGCCGGCTGACCCTCCCGGGTAGCTTCTTTGATACTGCTGGTGACGATGATTCCAATACCATTGATCATCCTGGGATTGCTGCCAATAAGGTTGGTTACTGCCCCAATGCCCTGTTCCTTTTGTTTGTTTTTGATAAGAACCCTTGCCTGAATGACCTTTGCCCTTTCCTTGACCAATGCCTTTATAACCTTCCCATCCCGTGCCTTTCTGAGAGCTACTCTTCTGAAGCCATTGCTGACGTTTTGGCTCAAACTCTCTGTGCTTGGCTCGTTCAAGGGTGTCATGAAGAACAAAGGCATTGGGGAGATCTTTCTCAACTGTGGCAACCGCGTACGGTTTGTTGGAAAATTCATTCCCCTTTTGGTCAAATGCGAACGCCCATTGGTCCTTGGCAAAATTGGTTAAATCAGCCAAGTTCAACTCGGGGGTCAAATCCACAGCCATGTTCATTTCGCTCCAGCCATGTACGATCGGCGAAGGTTCCCCTCTCGCGTTCATGATCGTTCCTGCATACACAGAGAACTGAGATAGTGTGAAAAACCTACCATGATGCGCGATAGCTGATTCGTAGGTTACATCAATCTCATGATCAATCTGACGCTTTGCGAAGGGCATAAACACCAATCGAGTCTGGACCTCCGTTCCCTTGCCTCCTGACCTGGCATCACGAGATCTGCTGAAGTCTGGACTAATTGCGATGACCAAGCGTTCAATGAATTCGAGGCATGGGGGAGTGAGCTGGTTTTGAGCAGCGTTGAATTGGAAGAATGGGTCGAGCTCCAAACGATCAGTTAGGCTTTCATAGTTGCTCTTGATCATCTTCCGTTTGTATCCAACAGCAGCGTCACGAAGAATCCCATAGTTGGACCTACCACCCCTCCTTGGTTCACCCGATGCCCTTGATGATGATTCTGCACTCGGTCTTGTTCTTTGGCCCCGGGGTTGAATCGTTGTCACCTGGTCCAAAGCAAAGATGCCATAAGACTCCTTGGCGTACGATTCCAACCTTGCGATCTCGGTGGCCAAACGAATGTCAGAATGCTCCTCAAGATGAATTCGGCACTTCGAACAGTGGTGGTGTCCATCCATGTTTTCATGACCGCAATTTTTGCAAGCAAACGATGGAACTTTGAGGTTGGGGGCAACAACACTCTCGGATCTGTCAATGTCATAATCGCGAACATTCTTTCTTTTGCCTTTGCCTTTCGACCATCCCTTCCGGGAGGCTTTACTCCTCATCTGAGGCACAAAAGATACTCCCATGAATGGTGCACGCATGTAACCCTGGACGTGTCCTTGCTTCACTCCATGCCTGGCTTCAGATTCTTTGAAAACATCAGTGACTTCACGTTGGGTATTGGGGAACGACTTGAGGGTTCCTCTTCCAAACTCGGAAGGCATTGAGATCTGTGAGGAGCGATTGGACGAAAACCGGTTCACCTGCCTTGTAGCCTTTGATCTTTTCGTTGTACTGCTTTCTGCATGCCGGATACCCTCGGTTGATGTGGTAGAAATCCCTCATTTGGGCATCATACACACAGATAATGCACTCGTTGGGAACCCAGTCTGAGCACAATACTGCCTGATCAGTTTGAAACACCCGGCAGCCATGCTGCATCATGAGCTCGAGATCAAAAGCTATGTACATCGGTTTACCGGCTCGCGTTCCCGCAAGCTTCCTCATGTTCGCACTCCAGGGCGGCATGGTGATAAAATAGTTGTGAGGTCTGCCGCTGGACTTCGGCCATCCCCCAGGAATCAGCCCACCTTGT
>DF240078.1:128897-141377 GCA_000507305.1 Breviolum minutum Mf 1.05b.01 | reverse complement strand
TGGAGCAAGAGATAATGAAGATGCCGTAGGTTTTGGGTATAGATATGATGACTATGAAACTAAAACACAACTTGATAATCTTGCTGTTAATAATGGAGTTATTGGAGCAACACTAGAAGATGGAACAACTGTTATCAATAGTGTAGATACTTTGAAGACTGCTGTAAATGAGGATTTTGCCTTTCCAACCCTGTGTTTCATTCTCTTCACGAATTGCCAGTGGTAGCCTCACTGGAGCACATGGCACGGGCTCTGATGCTTCGTGACCATTGTTGCTGACGATTTCCTGTAAGGCTATCTTGGCTTTTGCGAACTTTTGAAGCTTAGGGTCGGTCACATATCGTTTTGCAGCACGTTTCAACTGTGNCAACTGTGAGGTTTAACTGCTTCTGGACAATTGGGTACTAAATACGACGCTGAAAACCTCAAAGGATTTAATAAAGAAATGACAGTTGGATTTAAACCTTTATGTGGTTTGTTTTCTCAATTCAAATACATCCCGTTGAAATATGCTCCTATCACTCTGGAATTAGAATTGGTGAATTCCATGACCGAGCCAATTATTATTCAAACCGGAACTGGAACAGATGTTGGAGTTTTTCCTGATGGAACTGTAGCACAACCACAAAACACATCAAACAGATGGGAAATCAACAATGTGCATTTGAATTGTGATATTTGTCATCTGGATAATAATTTAAATAATGCTTATGTAGAACATTTATTAGGTGGAAAATCATTACCAATTACAATGACTACTTACATAACTCAACAACAAACAGTAGCAGGATACTCACAGTTAGATATTCAAGTTATTCGTTCTGTTTCTAAATTAGTTGGTGTATTTATCACATTTAACAAAGACCCCGTTGATAGTAATCTTGCCGAATATTTCCACAAAGAATTCACGCGGTTTTATCATCCAATGGTAAATAACGATGAAGCAGTAAATGGTTTTTACAATCCCGATTTTGAGTTAGACATACAAATTCAGTTGGGTAGTAAATTATATCCAGAATATCCTGTCAGGTCAATCACCGAGTGCTTTTATCACTTAAGAAAGGCATTAAACTTACCTACCTTCCATCAACACAGTATTTCATCACAGTGGTTGGAATATAAAGAATCGGAATTCATCTTTGGATTTAACCTAGAGAAAGTCCCTGATAGTTCTTATACTGGTATTAATACACGAGCAGGTCAGCAAATGTTAGTAAAGGTAAAGCCACTCAATCAAGGAGTATTGACTTCAGCACTGATGCCTGATAGAATTTACATAACTTTATTAAGTGAGCAAATTGTAAATATATCAGATTCAGGAATTGAAAGATTAGATTAAATAAAAAATATTATCATTATAATTATTTCTAATTATAATTATATTGATGAATCAGAATACTAATAATCTTGGTATCTCTATGAGAAACTCTACTGATATAGTTGCACATTCAATAAGTCTTATAAAAGATAATAGAGTTGTATCATTGGAAGACTACATAACTGAAATAGCGGGAGATGGTGGTAATAATGTAGATTTATCAAATTATTATACAGAAACTGAAACGGATAATCTACTCAATACTAAACTGAATGTCAATAATCCTCAAGATATTCTGGGAAATTTACGACTAGACCCTACTAATGGAAATAGTAAAATAATATTAAATGCTGTTGGTGCTCCTAATGATGAAGACTTTTATGTAAATGGTAATAGTTTTATAAATGGTGAAATGAGAGCATCTTCTATGAAATGCGATAATACTTTTACATTTGCTACAATCAAAGGAAACTTTATATCAAACAATGATGCTAATACAGATTTAAAATTTCAAATCAATACTAATGATTTTATTACATTATCTACTGCTAATGATGTAATAGAAGTAGATAAAGATATTGAAATGCATAGTTCTACATTAAAAAGTGATGTTTTAGATACTTGGTCAAATGCTTCATTACAAATAAGAAGGAATGGAACAAATTATATATCATTAGACGCCGATGATACTATAAGTATTTCAAGACAGTCTAAAATATCAAGTAATAAAGCAGATGGCGTTGATATGACAGTATCACATCATAATAATACAACTAACTTATTTGAAAAGAAATTATCGTTTAAAAACGGTAATGAAATATATACTACAGGAGATGGAGGAGTAGATGAAGAATTATTATTAAATTATCATACGGACGCAGGAGTTAGAATTGGTAATGCTACGGATGCTTACTTAACAATAAAAGGAGCAAGAAACGGGACAGATACTTTAACAGTAAATGGTTCTACATATTTTGGTGGTGCTGTCAGTTATAATGGTGATATTGTTTTAACAAATCCTTGTAAATTAAAAACTAATGAGATTAATTCAAATGGAGTATTACAGGATTTAGTTTTTAAAATTGATGGTTTAACAACAGAATTTTTAAGATTACAAGCATCTGATTTTACCGTAAGAGTTCCAAATACAAGAAGTTTTGTATCACAAGATATTACAGTAGATAATTTACAATCTTTATCATTTGGTAATGATTTAGTATTAAATGGTGGTAATTCTACAAACGACGCATATGAAGAATATTTACGATTAGATGCATCAACCGAAAAAGTCAGTGTTAGTAAAAATATTGATACAATTGAAAATATTTATATGAATTTGAATAAACGATTATATTTAAATGATACTGTCGGTTCTGAAAGATATATTGTATCAACTTTTCGTTCAGGCACTCCATCATTTAATCAGTTAGATATAGTTAATAATAATTCAAGCAATGGAAGAATTAGACTAATGATTAATACTGAAGAAAATGTAATAATTGAAAACACACAGTTATATTCTAAAAGAGTTATTACAGCAGTAGCAGGAGTTAATAGTAATACTTATAATAGCAATAGTGATAATGATGTAGTATTACAAAGGAATGGAACATCCAAATTAGAATTAAAAACCAATGAAGTAGATTGTAAAACTGATTTACAATTGAATGATAATAAATTAGAATTTAACGGCGACAACATTTATTTAAAATATTCAGTGGGAGTAGAAAGCGATGATATTTTAGACTTTGTTAATACAAGCGCAACTCTTCCAAGAATGAGATATTTTGTAGGAGGGGTTAATGCCAGTGATATTATATTTCAACTTTATACTGACAGCATTAATTGTAAAAGAAATATTGAAGTAGATACAAGTTATGAATTAAAATGTAATACAATAAATAGTAATGACGATAATGATATTGTATTTAAAAGAGATGATAATGAATTTTTTTTATTAGATAAATTTACAGAAGATGTAAATGGCACGCCAACAGAAAAGGAAGCAATTATATGTAGCAAACAAATACGAGCAAATGGTAATATTTTAGTTAAAAATTTACAAATTAATCAATTTCCAGTGGGTGTTGAATACGCTGATTTTAGATTAGAAAACGTCGATAGTGTGATGAGATTTTATGCTGGTAATTCAACGAGTGTAAATTTACAAATTACAAATAATGATATTCAATTAAATAGGGCAACAACAATTAGTAGTGTAAAAACTAATTTAATAAATAGCAATGGTGATAATGATTTAGTATTTCAAAGAAATGGAACGGAGTTTTTCAGGTTGAATGACCAGTCAAGTCTCGTAGAAGTTGCTGTCGGACACGCTCTTACAGCACCGGATGTATATGCCAACGATTACCTAAACAGGACGAGACAAACAGATACTGTGTTCTACGGTAGTGTTGTGTCGGCAGATGCAAGAGTAGAATATATGAGATGGAATTATACTGATCAATCTTTAGATTTCAACGCACCCATTGATAATACAAACATAGCGGTAATAGGTAATATTGTTGATACAACTGTATCAGATAAAAGACTTAAAAAGAATGTCCAAGATGTTGAAAGTAATTATTGTGATTGTGTCAAAAATGTTAAAATAAAAACATTTGAATATATAGATGAAAAATTTAAATATAATGATAAATATGGATTTATAGCACAGGAATTATTGGAACATCTTCCTAAAGAATTTGATAATATTGTAAAAGAAACAAAACCTAAAAAGGATGAAGGAGACCCTTATTTAAGTATTAATTATATGAAATTATCTTTAGTATTATGGGGAGCATTACAGGAGCAAAAAGAATTAGTAAGTAAATTAGAAAGTCGTTTGTTTGAAGTGGAAGATGAAATAAAAGCATTGAAAGGCAAAGATAAACCAAAGGCTAAAGCAAAATCAAAAAATGTAGATTAAATATATAGTATGGGAAATTCAAGTTCAAACACTGTAGTCAATCATTATGAAGAAATTGAAAACATAGACGATGATGATTTAGACAAGAGACAAAAGAAATTTAAACAATCCATACTGGAATTGTATAAAGAAATTAAAGAAGTTAAGGATAGAAAATCTGACCGAATATTTTATAAATTACCTGCTATAAATTTATGTTCATATTCGCTCTTCTAAATGAATAATATTATAAAAAAATAATATTATCAATTTTCTAAAGACTGTAAATATTGTTGGTGTTGTTGTCTTTCGCAATGTTTGGAGAAACTGAACTTTCTTACAGTTGCTCCACATTCACATTGTATTTGAATATTGTTTTTCTCTCTATACTCTTTTTTCTTTAATGATATTAAATCCTTATTTCTCTCTCTATATTGCTTACCCCATTCTTGTTTATAATCTTTGTTTTTTAAGTTATAGTCTTTAAAATATTGTTTATACCTTTCAGGGTTATTTTCTTTCCATTCTTTCTTTTGTTTATTACATGTTTCTTTGTTATTTTCTCTGTATTCTTTCTGCTTTAATAACACCTGTTCCTTATTAGTTGTCCTATATTCTTTTGCCTTTTTTAACATTTGCTCTTTATTATCATTGTAGTGCTCTTTTGAAGTCCTTGATGGAATGTTTATATTTAAAGTTGCATTAAATTGTTCAACAAACTCTCGTTCCTTTTTTCTTGCATCAAGTGCATTCTCACAAGCGATAGTGTCAATTAAAATCATATCCCAAGCATCCCATCCACCAAAAGCACGAATACACTGATATACATTACAATTAAAACTTTTATTTGTTTCTACCGTGCAACTATGTTTATGTTGATACCTTCTTTTAACAAAGTTTGTTGTATGACCAATATAACAATCTTTGATGCTTAAATCATTACAGACTATTTTATAGAAATGAGTTTTACTATAATCCATTGGAACTTTTGGCATGATGCTTATATAATCTTATATAATGACATTTCTTTACATCAAAATATCTTATTCAAGTTGAAATGCCTTCTCAAATCTTATATGAAAGGTCTTGTTAATATCCTTACTATTAATGTTGATATAGAAGAACGAGTAGGGTTCTTTAGTTGCTTCTTTATACATCTCTAATAAAGTTTTCTTATCAACTAACGCACTATTTTCTTCAATGAAGGCGTCTAGTTCAGATTGATTTTTTAATTTGAAAATATATAAAGAGGATGCATTTAATCTAATAATATTTGCTAGACTGCGATATTTTTGCGTGGAAAGCACCAGATTTATTGCTTGATGTCTCCTTCGTGTTGCTAGACCATGAAGCAATTTTGAATGACGCACAAAATTTAAGTCATCGGCATGGTCGTCTATCACAATAAGAATACTATGTAGTTTATGTATCTTATGGTCTTTCATATAAGTTATTATTTTAGTTTGTGTTTCTATTACCTTTTCTAATTCTTCTGGATTGTAATGTTCGAAATATATTTGCTCCTTAGTGTCATCTACTTTCAAATCTTTTCTAATATATTTTTTTCCTTCAACAAAAGTAGGGTCAGTATTCACACTTGGACTGAAGATAAAGATACGACTAAAGCAATCTCTATAAACATCTAAAATAAGATTTTGAATTAGGACTGTTTTACCACCAGTAGATGAAGCAACAATGATACTTCTAAATGGTATTCTTGGGACATGTGGGTATTTACTTTGCTTATATTCATATTCAGTTATGTTTCTCGGTTTTATTATAGGAACTGAATTATTCATTATAAATATCTAGAAAATAAAATATATTTAATAATATTGTACGGAAACTTCGTGAAGCACAGAATAGAGACAGAGAAGTGGCGTTCAATCCGGCAACAGTTCGTTAATAATTAGTTTTGGCTTGATAAGTCCCCCCTAATCTGTGAAACTTTGTAGCAAGCAATCAAGTGATACGGATACGCTAAGCCTTCAAAAAACCCCTTCTTGACCCCTTTGAGAAGTTTTGAATTCATGAGTTTCCCCGATGCAACTGTAATACCCAAAATAATTAGATGGTAGTTTTTCTATCATGTAATTATTATGACAGTTGCTGAGTACGAAGCGTACATAGCCTCAATAGATGTGGTTGAAAATAGAATCACTGATGATAATAAATTTCCAGTGGTAAAAGATAATAAAATCAAAACTTGTTGTCAAGTGTCATTAGAACTCTTGAAAATAGGTATTAATTTTCTAAAGGTGAATATAAATGCCTCCGAAAAGAACCCATAAAAAGGCAATTCCGGAGGAAGACGTTTTGAGTGATGATGAACCTAAAACCATCACACTCACTAAAGAACAACGATTAACAAGTAAATTTATTGTAATAGATTGTCCAATATGCCATGGAAAGATACAGTTAAGGAATGAAATTGAAATCAATCCTAAAACAGGACTTTCTTGTAAATGTAATCCATGCTCATTCAAATTATCAAAGAATGACAAAACGATGAATGTCAGTAGAGACAATGACGGTGATATAGTTTTGGATTGTCAAGACCATTCAATATCGTTCAGTTGGAACAGAAACGTTACACCTGAGAGTGAAGATGAACAAAAGAAATATCAAATGATAAGTGATGTCATGACAACACCGAGGAACAAACCATCTACTACGATGGATGAAATGGATTGAAATAAACTATTTAAAGACATGTTTTCGCATGATTGCAATTCAAACTTTTTAAAACTTTTTGAAAAATATCTAGTTTTATTATATGACCTTGAGTGTAGATGATGAAAATGTTAGTGAAACTAACTTAGATAAGTTAATTGAAATTACTAACAAATTGAATAGATGTAATAAAAATGTGAAAATCATTTTGGAGATGATTGAGAAGATGAATCTAGCAAATGAAAGTAAAAAAGAATATAAACCAATAGATGAAGCTACATACAAAAATAAGAGAGCAGTATATTTGGCAAAATTGAATAATAAAGAGATTAAGAATCCAAAAAAAGAAACACTTGAATATTACAAAGTTGATTTTGACAAAGAGACTGNCAAATGAAAGTAAAAAAGAATATAAACCAATAGATGAAGCTACATACAAAAATAAGAGAGCAGTATATTTGGCAAAATTGAATAATAAAGAGATTAAGAATCCAAAAAAAGAAACACTTGAATATTACAAAGTTGATTTTGACAAAGAGACTGAAACATATTCATAATAATATTTTGTAAGTAATATATTATTATGAATATGCTGGAATTGTTTTCAGGGACTGGGTCAGTTGGAAGTGTTGCTAAAAATTTGAGTTTTAATGTTGTATCATTAGATTTGAAAAATGCTGATATTAATTGTAATATTCTAGAATGGGATTATAGACAGTATCCATCTGAGTATTTTTGTTTCATATGGGCAAGTCCCCCATGTACGGAATACAGTATTGCTAAAACTACTGGAGTAAGGAAGATTGAAGAAGCAAATAAAATTGTAAAGAAAACTATTGAGATAATAAATTATTTCAAACCAAAATACTTTGTAATCGAAAATCCTCAAACTGGTTTATTGAAGAAACAAGACTTTATGAAAGACTTTGACTATAAAGATGTTGATTATTGTAAATACGGATTTTTGTATCGGAAAAGAACTAGACTTTGGAATAATATTAAGAAATGGGAACCAAGACCCTTATGTTGTAAAGACTGTGGGAACATAGTTGATGGAAAACATGTTGAAACGGCACAGAGACTACCAAGTGGCAAAAAGAGTGATTGGAAAGAAAACTACGTGAAACATAAACAAGAAGATTTGTACAGAATACCTGAAGATTTGATAAAAGAAATTTTGAAAGATTTAGTCTAAAGGGGTTAAACATACTAACCTAGTTTTTTTCTAACAATGGCCTTGTGGGTAGGTTCGTTGCCACGATATTTGTAATAAGATTTTCTCCCCAAAAAATGTTTGGAAAATTGATTGGAAAATTTGGATTGAAAATTGGTTGGAAAAATGGTTGGAAAATTTGTTTGGAAATGTTGGTTGGAAAATTTGTTGGAAAATTGGTTGGAAATGTTGGATGGAAAATTGGTTGGAAATGTTGGGTGGAAAATTTGGTTGGAAATTTGGTTGGAAAAAATGTTGGAAAATTTGGCTGGAAATGTTTGGCTGGAAATGTTGGTTGAACATTTGGCTGGAAAAAATGTTGGAAAAAATGTTGGTTGAACATTTTGGCTGGAAAAAATGTTGGTTAATGGTTGTGAAATTATTGGGGAAAAAATCGTGGCAACCAACCTACCCCTAAGGCTATCCACTACTGATATATATTTCGATATATTTTGACCCCAATGCAAAATTCCGATTGGTTTTACACCTTTGAATTATCTTTTGAGTTGTTCCACGACCTTACAATTTAAAAGTTTTTTCGAAACACGGATGGAGTCCTGCAACCTTCAATCTGTTGCAAGAGCATCTTGTCTTGTTCATTCAGTAGCATAAGTGTGCTCTCGGCGCTTTGTACATCGTCAGAGCAAACGTATGTCACGGCAAGTCACTTACCATCGACTTCATCATCTCTCTGAAATGAGGGACGACCAGTCCACACTCATCCTGAACCTGTTCATGCACCAATGACATTTCCTCGGTGTGCTTGGCCAGCTGGTTGTTCTCAGTACATGCTGCTGCAGCCTCTTTCATGTCATCTGTGATTCCTGCAGCGCAGTTGAATTGAGGATGATTTTGCAACAACTCCACGTTCAGGCTGCGGCTTGACACCAGTGCATGTTGAATACTTTGGATGCTCATGGCAGTGGACACAAGTGTGTCTTGAAACTCCTCCACCAAACTCACAGGACATGGATCCACATTGCACGGCACCCAGCGCTCCCTCTGTGCTGAAAAGACTTCTGGACAACTGCCGCCATGCTCGGAATTTTTCAGCACCTCACGCGTCTCTCTAACGGTGCCATTGCCGCACAGCTTGCTGCAACCGGTAGCCTCTGGTGTTCAGGCACTCAACTCACAGTCCACTGGACAGAGCTGCTCATTGCATCGTTTCGTAGTGGTGCGACCCAGGTTGGGGCAGAGGCCACCGTTCTCTGCAGGTTGCAGCACTTCAAACATGTTGGAGCACACGCCACCACCGCACGACACAGAGCAAGGGCTGAAGTCAGACCAAGTACCAGAGCAATTCTTTGGTAAGCCGCTGACCCAGGTCTCATTGCTTAAGTCATGGTGACATTTCATGGCTGGAAAGCCTTCTTGTTGCCACATGTCGAGATATGCTTTCTTGCCCAACTCATCCACCACTTGGCCACTGAAGTGAGCAAGGCACGAATCTAGGGCGCCCTCAAAGCAAGAACGCGACAGAGCAAGGGGGAAACGCTTCTTCAATGTCTCCACTTGCGCCCCTTCCATGGTAAGAGGATCAACTGACACACAAACGCTTCGAGCAGTGGTGGCAACGACAGCGCTCAGTCCAAAAGCCAGAATGGTCCCACAAAGAACAAAGAACTTCTTGGACTTTGACGGGTGCCACTGACATGAGCTTTCGGTCTCACCTCGTAGCTCAGGTGAAAAGTCTGAATTCACTTCAGGATCTCCAGATTCATATGTCACCTCTGAGATCAACGATGCATCCCTCTTTTCTGGCAAAGGCAAGTTGGGTGCAATAGGTGGCTTGCCTTGGACAGCATCCTCACCAGAATCTTGGACAAACGACCATGGTGTGTCCTCCTCCTCTGTCTTTGGGGTTGCTTCCGCGCACCCTCCCATGATCAATCCACAGGCTCAATGTAAAGGAGTCGGTTACCCTTAACTAAAATAAAATGGCTGCTGGGCGAAGTCCATCATGCCTTCATGTTTTCAAACTGTTTGCCTTTCACTTTGCAGGTCAAGGATGCTAAAGGCACCAAGAAACAATCATGTCTCTGAGTCATCAAAACTGTTCAAAAAATGCCTCGGCAAAGTCCTTCTCTGCCACTTTGGGATCTTCACCTGCGCGGAATTGAGGCTGAAAACTTGGCAGCCATTCAATATGAGTTGAATTTGATAGCAGCTACCGTGAGATCCTCCCTGAACCCGAAATCGATTGTAACTTGACACCTTCAAGGTTCTCTGCCGCATTAGCGAACGAAACGCACTTTGCTTCGGCGTTCTGCTGAAAATAATCATCTCTTGTACTATTTTACTTGCATTCGGACACAAGAAAGTAACCCAATATGCAGTCTTGGGTCTGAGATGGCATCGAATTTAAAGGGACATAACCAACACTGTCATCCACAACCCATGTGCAAAATAGCTCGAAGTGTTTGTCATTGGTTCACATGTGTATCACAATCCTGAATGTATCGCATTCCAGACTGCTTGTCAAAAGGTTTCACATGCATCAAAAGCCAATTGAACTATTAACTACTTGCCCAATCAGCCATCAGCGGGACGCAAGGGTGCAGTAAAGTGGCATACTTGCAACATTTACCACGGATACTGAACAAAAAAGAACATGCACACTCAAATGGATTGTGTCAAGCCTCCTAGACCCAAAAACATGTTGGTCTGCAAAATACCCCTCTTCGTCTAGGTTTGTTTACTCTGACACAAAAATTACGGACAATACATCGCTCACAAGGCCAAACATCTTGGAAAAATCAAAATGTTATGGCACGTTTGGCAACACTATTCCATCTTGAAAGTACAAACGGACACAAAGGGTGTTGTTTCAAACATGAACCGCACACATGTTTTAACCCGAAGTGAGAATTCCAATAGCTATCGGAAAAAGACAGAAAGAAAGACACATTGATGGAGCCAAACACAAAAAGATACAAAGATAGAGGATGGAAACATAGAAAAATCCTGGAGAGGCTACGCACGGCTCTGGGTTCGGTAATCCAATATCGTTCGCAACGCAAAGGGAACACTACAAAAAACTGCCTCTTCCTGCACAACAAAAAACATCAACACTAACAAACAATCAGATCGAATATAAATGAAACATCCAAATCTAAGTGCCCTCACCCCCAGATGTTGTTCCTCCTGAAAGCCAGCCATAGTTCCCTGGGCAGAAAACACATTTGAAAAACTTAACCCAAAGGACACCCCAACTGCATCGCAGAGTGGAGATGTAAGTGATGCGATGAAAGATATCGAGAATTCACGCAACACTGAGTCAAGTAGGAAGCTGAGGGACAAACGTACACAGCATATGGGGGAACCCTCCGAATACGTCAGAACCAAAACACACTGGGAGACAAATGTAAAGAACATTTGGGGGGACCCTCCCAAGAACCTTTTGTGAAGACCCGCGGGAAACTGGGAGACAAAGTAAAGGGAAGAACACCGAAGGGAACCAAAAGCACCTCTTCTGAAGCAACAAATAAAATGGTATGAAATGGTATGAAACTGGGAGACGTATGCAGAGAAGAACACTTGTCCGAACCTTCCAAAGGACCTTTTCTGAAGCACCAGCCATTTGCCTCTAGGATGGACAAAAAATTTTTTGGCAGCCCAAAACAATTCTGATCCAGAAAACCAGAAACACCACGAAACTTGAAGAACCTTGTGGAATCTTGGTGATGCCTTAGCGGTACCTTGGTGGGAACTTGGCGGAACCTTCAAAGAAACATTTTGGCCCCAAACGGATCTGCCCCACAGAACCAGAAAGAGTCCGAAAGCAATTCTACCCCGAACAACAACAACAACAACAACAACAACAACAACAACAACAACAACAACAACAACAACAACAACAACAACAACAACAACAACAACAACAACAACAACAACATGGTTACGGCCGTGATAGCGACCCTGGGCGATATTCCCATGGCATTTTGTTGAAGATGCACGAAATGCTGCAAGGGTGTTGATTTCAATTTATGGCCTGTTGGTTCATATGTTCATTTCGTCCTATTTTTCCCATGGGTTCGTGTCTTCACAAAGGCGTTTAGCTTGGAATTCGTGCGTTATTGGAACCATCCGCCGAAAAAAAGACGTCGTTTTGTCACCATCTTCTCGCGTTGTTGGTTTTTTGGGCTAATTTGCCTAGTGCTTCAAGCAAGTTCGGCCGCGGCCGCGCGTTCATTCTGAACAAGAACGACCACACATATTCCTCCAAACACAGTTGCGTAGCATCCAGCGTGTGTGCAATGACAAGACAAACACAGTTGCTTAGCATCCAGCATGTGTGCAATGACAAAACAAACAGAGTTGCGTAGCATCCAGCATGTGTGCACAGACAAGACAAACACAGTTGCT
>DF240078.1:112999-128857 GCA_000507305.1 Breviolum minutum Mf 1.05b.01 | reverse complement strand
AGCAACAACAGCAACAACAGCAACAACAACAACAACAACAACAACAACAACAACAACAACAACAACAACAACAACAACAACAACAACAACAACAACAACAACAACAACAACAACAACAACAACAACAACAACAACAACAACGACAACGACAAGAACAACGACAACAAGAAGAACAAGATACACAACAAGAAGAACAAGACGCACAAGAAGAACAAGAAGAAGAACAAGCACAACCAAAACAACCACAACAACAACAACAACAACAACAACAACAACAACAACAACAACAACAACAACAACAACAACAACAACAACAACAACAACAACGACAAGAACAACGACAACAAAAGAACAAGGCAACAACAACAAGGCAACAACAACAACAACAACAACAAGGCAACAAGGCAACAAGGCAACAAGGCAACAAGGCAACAAGGCAACAAGGCAACAAGGCAACAAGGCAACAACAACAACAACAACAACAACAAAAAGGCAACAAGGCAACAAGGCAACAAGGCAACAAAGCAACAAGGCAACAAGGCAACAACAGCAACAACAAGAAGAAGAAGAAGAACAAGAACAAGAACAAGAACAAACACAAAAAAAATATCAAGGAAAAAGGAATAAGAACAAGAACAACAAGAAGAAGAACAAGAACAAGAAGAAGAAGAATTTTTTGATCCCATGTTGCGCTCATCATCACGATAGTGGCAGTCGTTGGAATGCAATGACAAGGAACCGTACTTAGGAACCACAAGTCAAAACTTAATAAGGCCAATGTTTTTTTTCTCCGATGTGCTTGGGTAAGTCCTGGGCAGAGCGCCCATGAGTCAGCGAAGCGAAGGTGAAAAGAGACACAACGGCCATTTTTGTGACGTGTACAGGACGACGCCAGGTCTTGGACCGGAGACAGAGAGCAAATATGTGGAACGGAGAAGAGAAGAAGAGAAAGAACGGGTAATGCACAAAATCCGAACCAATCACAATAAATACTGTAAGACCATTGCAAGAAAACAGATCAGAAACAACACGAAAACATCACAAACCTCCGACCACACAGTCTTTTCTTGTTTCTTAGAAACACGCTTCTTTTTTGCTAGCAGCTGCTTGGATTGTTTTAGAGACGCAATAACACCACCAACAGCAACCGTCAACTAACACCCAACAAAGATGCACCATCATCACAAATTGATGAAGTACATCAAACAGGACGTGAATCTAAGAAATTCTAACAGCCTGGAAGAAAGAAGGAGAGCAAGTAAAAACGCGAAGATAGTGCATCTGAGCCAGATAAACGCAACATGGTACAGGGAAACAGCTGAGAAGGGTTTCAGTTTGTAAATTGCGCACTAAAATGGATGGTAGTAAACAGTTGAATTGATGGCCATTGGTAAATTGATGTGGTGATAGGATTTTTAAAGGCTTTTCACCTCGTCACCTAAGTGTCAAAGTATCTGACAAGGAATCCTACCGTCGGTGAACCACCAACCTATCTTACCTTCTCAGCGGCCGGGATGCATGCAGGGTTCTTTTTTTTTTTTGGACAATGCTGCGCTCGTCATAACAACTGTGGCAGTCATATAACTATGCTAAACTAGTCATCGGTTGATAACTCGATCGCACAGATTGGTCAGTGATCCAAGAAAAGCAACAGCAACAACCAAACACCCCAACAACCAAAAACAAACCGACCATTGCTGACCAATCTATGAAAGGTGAAACAGGTGAAACGTGTGGGATGCATGCAGGGTTCTTACTACAATGGGCAACTGGGGTGCGAATCTACTTGCAGAATATTACTATGTCGTCGTGGAGAGGTTCTAAGTGCTCCAACGGTCTTACTCGTCTGAAGCGTAGTTTTACGGTTTCACTTACTTTACTGGATGTCATCTTTGGTTCGAAGTGGTGGATGGTTTTATCCGCCCAAGAGGCGTCTGAGCTCGAGCGCGCACGGCATGAGCTCAAAAAAAAAAAACAGTATCCGCCCAAGAGGAACTTGGGAGGGTTTTGTTTTGTTTGGATTCTTCTTGCCTGCTACTCCGCCTCCCCTTACACGTGCTGTGCAGGCTTGGCTCAAATTGAAAACTTCCAATTCACATTGCTCAGAACCTCTACAACACAACTCAGTACCCACACCTTCATAAACAACTTGAAGACGGCCTCGTGCACTCGAATCTATCCTGATATGCATCATACCCCGCACCACTGCTCAGGCTATCGTGCTATTCACTGGAACCCTGCCTTTGGTGGACAGGTCCAACAACATAGGTTTCGTAAACTAAAAGACCATTTCTGACACACCAAAAGCCATTGGGAAAGGAGGCTCTGCCGCTGTTTCTCGGCCAATGCGCATCTTTTGTCGCTTCATCCGATAAGGCAGATGCCCGCAATCTCGCGGCGCTCACACGAAGCAAAGGCCTACACTCATGCCTCTCCACCAGGTACTGAAGTGTTGTATCATTGTGGACCACTTGATAGTGATTTTTTTTTGCCGGTGCCGTGCGCGCTTGAAGCTCAGACGGTCATCAATCCTTTTGTTTAGATTGTCCATTCCCACGTATGAGAATAAAAGTGAAACAGGAACCTAGGTGTCACCTAAATAAACCAAAAACAAAACAGCAAAACCCAAAACAAGCACAAACAAAAACCCAGAAACCAACAGGACACCTAGTAAGAAAGTGAAACACTACGCTTTCAGAAAAGTCCCCATGCCTCTCAGTACTGCTCCGCAATGAAAAAGCAAATACCACTCATAGATGTCCCACATAACCCAAGTTTGTAAACCCCTACATGTGACAATGGTCCAAGTCGTATGAACCGCACCTAGGGTGGAGGTTCCTCTCAGTGCTTCTCCGCCATGATGTAGCAAATACCACTAAAAGATGTCCCACATACCTCTCAGTACTGCTCCGCGATGATGTAGCAACTACCGCTCATTGATGTCCCACATACCGAATGTCAAAATTCCTGCTTTCATAGTTCAGATGACTCACTGACGAATCTGGTAGAAACTGGAAGAGGCTCCTTCCTTTCCACCGTAGTCCAATAATAGTCCCCGACAAAGATGAAAGGGTTACACGTGTGCTGCTTTTCAGTCTGTACTGCGCTGAAGTTCTACCATAACCAAAGTGTCTGTTGCATGCCCACTGCCTTACCTGATACATCCGTGTCAGTTGCCCACCAACATCTGGTAGGTTCACCCACGTGGTGGCTGATGAAGCCACGCAAGGTATAGACCCGAAAGGCCTGGAGAAGGTTCTGGAAAACTCCTTTGATTCCCTTGTGGCAAGGAAAAAACCCTGACCTCCCTGACAGTATATGGTGCCGGTTTTGACGAACCAGCAGTAAACCAACCCTACCATGGAAAGATGTCTGTGGCACGCCCAATGGGGTGATTTCTGGTTTTCTTTTCTGACCCGAGGGCCAAAGAGTCTGAGGTCCACGGCTGACGCCAATGTAAGCTGTACGCAGCGACCAGACCAGCGAGAAAAGATCCCCCAGGCAGCCCAATGGTGGAGCGCCCGGAGATCGTTTGAGCATCAGAAGTCACTCAGCGAGCGCGTAACCACCAGCAGTAATCAGCGTCAGATGAGGTGGCAGCGCCTGTTGAAGGCAGTTGGCATCCCCCACTCATCAAGAGACCATGCCTTCAACGGGTGAGTAAGCATGTGCCGCAAGATTCTGTCATTCTCGGGAGAGAAATCACTACTGCTGCCCATGAGATGCCACAACAATTGTCGACCGATGCGTAGTTGAAAATACTGAGGAGACTAAACAGGCACATGAGAGGTCTGACACCCTTTTCCTGCTGGCAACTTTGAGCACGCTGCACAGCAGCAACATACGCCCAGATCGTGCCACATAATCCCGACAAGTCGCCTTAATGCTGAGGAGGTCCTATGAGCTTTAGTGATAGCCAAGGAGCAATGGAATCTGTCTGAGGCAGAAGAATCTAATGAGACCTCAAGGACCGACGGAAGTGGTGGGCATCATTCTGTCCGTAAGCCTCGTTATGTTGTAACTATGGAGGACAAGCACTTGTGATGGACGTCATGATAGTCTGTCAAAGACAACGACATCTCTGCTAGGTGATTCACTAGGTGGTGGTCAGCTTGTTTGGCACCTTGCTGAAGTTAAACAAGAAGGAACTAGTGGACCACTTGATAGTGAGGCGGTGCCAAATAGCGACGCCATTGGAAACAAGGTTTGCTTCGCTGTCATGAAAGAGACGGTCATCCAAGGCATGAGGAGATTTGCCTGGGCTGCGCCTTCGCCTTCAACCTGCACTGGGCTGGGAGCAACTCCCTGCACCTTCTTCAAGGACTGCTAGTTAGTGAAGCAGTGACCCATTACCCTTTTGCCACCTTTTACTCAGTTTGTTACCTCCTCCCTTCACTCTCTTCTCACTCAATACTGTTTTAGGCATGGGATCTTCAATATCGGTGCGGAGGACCTTGACATTGAAGCCCTCGCAAAATTCCTCCCACAACCGGACACAACTCAGGCCGGTAAACCTGCAGTTTAAGGGGGGTAATCGAGAGCAGTCGCGCCCATGAGACAGGCCTTCAACCTCATTAATGGTGTCGTTATAAGGTGCCAAAAAGAGAAGTTTGGAGCTTTTCTGACAGAGGTTGATACTGCGAGCGGTGAAATAGAGATAACGGCTGCGACGCGAACCACGTTGTGAAGGTACGTTAGCGCGATGACAATGGTAGGCAGCGACTCAGTTTTGAAGGGTTGAGTCAAGTGCCGGGTCGGCGGAAATGAGCTTATGGGTAGCCATGGTGCGAACAGCTTGGGCCACTGGAGTGATCATGGTGCTCTGGTGGTTGGGCGATTGTCAAGGTTGTCGGCAAGAAAATCTTGTCGGTAGCATGCGAGGTCGAAGTCATAGAGCGTACCTCGGCATCATGGTTGCACATATAACTCTCAAATCTCGTACTTTTGCTTGTCACGACATTAAATCAGCACTTCCAGAGCATGAACCCCCTCTCCCTCCAGCATTCCTGTCTCCTAGCACGAGCTTTGCCGGTGACAGAGAAGCTTAAAAAAGCAGTCAACCGGGGCGAGCCTGTAGCGAGGAACCCGCAGGGTAGGAATCTCAATGGACGAAGCAGGGGGCCAAAGGGGCAGGAAACAAATTTCCACCCAGATATTTCAGAATTCCAAGTCAAATGTGTCAGCTCACACAAATGTCTCACTAAGCTCCTGAGGAAAGGAACACAATCCGGCCTCGTTTCATACAAATGTCTCACTAAGCTCCATGCAACAAAGTGGCAGTCACTTTCAACCTCACGCTCCTCCGCAACTGATCGTCACTCCTCCTACTGATCACACCCTTCACCTGTTGCACTATGAGGCGGATCAATTATGCGTGTGGAAGCCTGGGGAACATCAACTGGACCAGCTCCACATCCGGTATACATATGTTTCCACTGAGGGCTCTGCTTATAAAGAGCACTTTGGAGCCAAGGAGCACAATTACTCACATTGGCTGAGTCTCAATCATACGGCAGGGTGGTGGGATCTTGCAAGTTCCTCTTCGTGCACCCTGAGGCGGCTAGCTCTGCTAAGAGAGACGCCACTCCTTTGCGTCTGCTTTCATGGCTGAGCTTTCGACTGGAACCAGCGGTGGATAAGCTCGTGGAGGCCACCATGCTCCATCTTTCTACAGTGGATGAAGTGAAGGACAGTGATCTCCTCGCATTAGGCAAAACGCATCTGGAAATGGACACTCCCTTTGTTTCTGCTGAAGCATTGCGGGATCACCTCATTGAGCTGATTAGTGTGCGCAACCTGAGGCATCGCCCTGAGGCTTTGTTTGCTTTGTTCCGCCAATTCTTGCAGAAGCTCACTCTGCCTAGGATATGTCACTTCTTGGACCTTGTGTTACCACAATTGACCCCAGTCCGTGCCCCCTGCACCATATTCGTGCCTCCTCGCATGAGAACGAATATCCGTATGAGCCAAGGGTTACCATTGCTTATTTCTTTACGTCACATGATCACATCCAGCCCGTGAGGGTTCTCTGGGCCACCTTGCCGCTCCTCTTGTTTTCGGATCCACGAATGGTTTATCCGGTACGTGTCTATGAGTTTCAAGGCCAGGCTGTACATCGATTGCATCAACAGCATATCCAATTAGGCTTAAGGAAAGGCATGGCAGTGCTTGTGTACTACAGAGTTCAGAGTGGACCCTATGTGAACGAAGTCTTCCAGGCTGTCCTCACCGCACACGAGTCTGCGGCGACTCGAGGAAAGAAAACTGAAAACAAACTGTGGAAACGAGTGGTCCCTTCAGAGACCGAGTTTGCCTGGCTTCCCCCCGATATTGCATGGGCATTTTGCAGTGATGCCCTACGCAGGAGAAGAGACTGCCGATATCTGGCCTTCCATGAGGCGCATATGGGACTACAAGGACGTGCCTTCCAGGCAAACATTTTCATTGTGGATATGGTTTTCCTTGGTGACACACGAAGTGCTGAAGAGCTCGCTGTCTTCACCAACATGGCCCCGGAAAGTTCGTCCTTCTAAGATGGACTGAACCAATGCAGTAAGCACTGCCAAAAAGTGGCAGTCCGGATTCGCCACCAAAGGCCGAATGGCCAGCAAGAGGGCTTCTTCATCCTCTGTAAGCTCTTTTGCATAGGCCGATGCGCTAGAGGCACGCAGGGCAAATTGAAGTAACTTGACTGACGCAGCAAACAATGGTCCCCGTTCACCTGGGAAGATGGGCGTGAACTTTTCTTCCACTCGAAGCCCACACCCTAAACACAGCCGACTGTCCCATCAGTGGAGTCTTCGGGGCTGGGAAGACTCGAGCAGCTGCAGCCATGATCGCTGGCTTATCGGTGATGGACCCTACCTTGAAGGTCATGGTCGTAACCAAAGAGAATGCGGCGGCGCATGCCTTTGCCAAGCATATTGAATCTCTGCGGCTTCCACCCTCGCTGGAAG
The DNA here is from genome assembly GCA_000507305.1 of Breviolum minutum Mf 1.05b.01. Lineage (NCBI taxonomy): Eukaryota > Dinophyceae > Suessiales > Symbiodiniaceae > Breviolum > Breviolum minutum. Next base: position 121,901 of record DF240078.1, on the reverse strand, counting down.
AAAAATTTGGCAGGTTGGTAGGAGCCACGGAGCTGGAAAAAGGCCCTGCCAGCCAAACGAAGCTAGATGTTTTGCCAGGAAACCGCAACACTGTCTTGCGCACCAAGCAAGTGATCATTGGTTGCGGAGGTGGCTTCCACCAGGCCGTACAGCCCAATAGCTCGGTGGATGGCAGAGGTCGATGTTGCCCTCAATGATGAGGGCCAACAGTATGGAAACCTGGACGAAGCCTCTGCCATTGCAAGAGTTCCCCGCAAAGGCCTTGTTATATGGTGTGGGGATCACAAACAAACGCCAGGGGGCTGCGAAAGAGTGATGAAGCTAGAGCGTTCAGACGCAAGTTGATGAGAAGGCCCATTGCCTTGAGGGGCGACACAAAGTTTCTCCCACCGCATATGCTCGCCATAGTCCATCCGTATGTGCAAGATGCACCGGGACCCCAAGTTGCTGGATTGGGCCAGCTCCTTCAGGAAAGCACCAGGCAACCACTTGAATCATCCACGGGAAGTGTTGCAGTCTTCCAAAAGCTGTGTAAAGAAACTATTGGCAGTTGCTGGGAGGCAGGTATTACTCCGTGCTGCTGTGCAGCGATTGCTGTGTTGTGGCTGGCGCTGGCCCCTGAAAGATTGCCGTTACAAGCTGATACTTTCAGCTGCGCTGCAGGCACAGCCGGCAAACAAAAGTGGTCCCTGATTCTACCAAGCAGTGCAAGGGTGTCTGAGCTCACCTATGCCACCATCATTGGCACCAGATATCCAGAATTGGATAATTTCCAGAATGATATTATTCAGTTCGGTAACTACCTCCAAGCTGAGCAATGCACTAGAGGGGCCTTTCTACCCATCTTCTGGGACGCGCCATACAGCTACATCAATGCCAGCACAGACATTGGTGAAGTGGTGGACTGGATCACTCACAAGTTTGTCGTGGCCAACAAAGGTGATCTTGCGGTCCTCCACAACCGCAACAAAATGCTCAATGTCTTTAGCAACACGGAATGGGTTTCTGGCTCAGGTGGAGCCATCATCTCGCGAAGTGTGACGTCCTGTGGTGGTATGACGACATACCTCGCACTACTTGCTCAAACCAGAGAGGGTTTCCTCAGTGGGGACGCGGGAAATTTTTTTTTGCTGGCGGCTGCTTGGGTTGGTCCCCGGCGGAGCGCCCTTCAGTCAGCTGAGCAATGGTGAAGAGACATTATAGTCAACAGTGGGGGACGCGGGAAAAGTTTCCATCAACTCCCACCGCAAGAACAGGCTGCCCAAAAAGAAGAGGCCTATGCAAGGGCTACCGTGGCCCTCACTCGTGCACAATAGATCTTCATCATGGGCGCACTGGACATGCGGGGGCTGGTTGGAGCAGCGACTATCATTGGCTGCTTGAAATATGGCGCCTGCTTCAGTGCGCAAGACCACCAGGACGACCCTGTTTTCCTTATCCGGCTTAAGGATGAGGATCCACTGGAGGCACCTGATGACTGGGCTTTCTGCAAAGCTCACGGTTCTCCTGTGCGAGAGTGAATGGAGTTAATCCGCCCCTGGCCCTGGCGGAAGCCTACATTACTGAGGAGGACAGTGCCCCAAGGGTGCGGAAGCTGCACCTTGTGATGGTGGACCTGCACAGACGGAGGCGGATGGCTGACAGGGGCTATGGGGTGTTACAGGAGGGTATCCTTTGTGATGTGTACAGTTCTTTTCGTGGCGGCTTGCGTTCTATAGGCCGTGTCGCGCACTTCAATGGAAGAAGCATCCGTCGCAGCACCTCTCTGCAAAGCTTTGTTGGCAAAATAGCGGGGCCACTTTTGGATCCGTTTCGTGACCCCAAAAATGGGCCCGCCCGGAATCATAAGCAGAAATTATATATTTACTTTTGCAGGACCATTTCTGGCGCCGTAAAACGGACCCACTTTTAGGCCCATCTTTTGGCCAAACTTTCGCTGTAACAAGCTTTATTTTAATTGCTTGGCACCAAAAAAGCTCAATGAAACAAATATCCAAATTTCCTAAGAGACATTGAACCGCACATGGGAGGACCACCTTATGAGAGACCGTTTTTTCCATCTTTTCCGGTCCTGAAAATGGGTCCATCTTAAAGCATCGACCTATCTGGATAATAAGAAAGGTTCCTTGTGTCTGGGCTGACTTTGGGCGAGCGGCGGACTAAAATTCTGAGTTGGGTTGGTGCAGGAACATGCTAGCTGTCAGCTTTGGTTTTGAGGTTTTGAGGTTTCGACTCTTACAAAAGTATTATAGTATGCCGGGTCGCCTCAAAACCTCAAAACCTCAAAAATAGGTAAATTCCCTCATAAAAGGTTGTATTTTAGTTGGAAGTTGTCGCCTTGGAAACCTCAAAACTAATCGATTACTGTGGTTTTATGTCAGATCGAAACCTCAAAACCTCAAAAATAAGCAAAACTCCGTCATAAACTGCCGTAATTTTTGTGGGATGCTGTCGCCTTGAAACCTCAAAACCTCAAAATACGCGGATTCCCTGACAAAATGTCGCATTTTACTTGGATGTTGTCGCCTTGGAAACCTCAAAACTGATCGATCTCTGGTTTTACGTTATATCAAAAACTTCAAAACCTCAAAAGATGAAGAACTGCTGTGAACTGCTATCTAAACTGCTGCAAAGTCTTGACCTCAAAAACCTCAAAACTATTAGATTAATGTGGCCCCAGCTCCAAACAAAAAACCTCAAAACAGCTGGATTGTTGTGGCCGGAGCTGAAAATGGGAACCTCAAAACTTCAAAACTTCTGGATTTCTGTGGCCCCAGCTGCAAATCAGAAACTCAAAACTTCTAAACAGCTAGGTTACTGTGACCGCAGCTCCAAATCAAAACCTCAAAACTTCAAAACACTTGGATAATTCTGGCGCCAGCTGCAATTCCAAACTTCAAACATTTCAAAATCTATTCAACTATTTGATCACTGTGGCCAATTCTCAAAAACTCAAAACCCGAGGCCAGGCTGTGGCCCTTAGCTGCAAATCAAAACAACAACTCCGAAATACCCGGGTTATTTTGTCTCCAGCTGCAAATCAAAAACCCACAACACAGTCTGAGACTTGCTGCATCTAAACGTCCAAGAACTTCGAAACCTTGACAAACCAATCCAAAGATAAATCCGTGTCATCTAACCACACTGGAGGAAAAATTTCAAGCCAAGATCTGATACAAGTGATTGAACACGTGCCTGTTTTGCTCTGACATTACTGGCCAGTGAGCAGGACTCCTTTTAGTTACGGTGCAATTTTCGGCGCCGGAAATCGAATTCGAAACCGTCCGCCATGGATAGATCCTCCCTAGTATTCGCAGAAGTGTTCTGCTGCATGGCAGAGCGCTCGAAAAGAAAGGCTTTCAGCTGGTATCATGCTGCCAGGCCGCCAAGATGCAGATGAATGGTGAATTTCATGCTATCGCAGAAGAAATTTGGCCTGTTTTTACAATCCGGAGCACTCTCGCAGAGGAAATCTCAGCACAGGTGTTCAACAAAGAGCGACGAAGGCTGCAGGTCCAACATCTCTGAAGAGAGGTCAAGTTACGGTGAGGGAAGCTGCTTGACCGAATGTACGTCAATGCACCTACGAAAAATTCAAAGAAGAACTCGATGCTCTGCTCTTTGACAAGACCTCTAAACGCAACCGCACAGACCCTTATGAAGAGAAAAGGTATCGTGGGGCTAGAATCGAGGAGGTCAAAGCATAGTGGAAGATATGTCAAGATTGGATGGTACTAGAAGTTATTGAAGGCACTTTCAGACAAGAACACAGCAACACACGAGAAGTTGATACATTCATGGAGAATTGCGCAAAAAGGTGGCAGAGGAGCGAGAGTACGTATCAACTCAAGCGTCGACGTCTTCCAGACGTTAGAGACGCGCCTAGGTATCAAGGTGCAGATATTGATATGGCTGCTATCTGAACATGGACAACGTAGAGAATTACAACTTGGTGGAAGAGACCCTTTGAGGGGCTGATAGGAGCGCGTATTTTCATCTGTTTCACTTAGCTCCCAATTTCTCTAGGCTTTCTGCCTGGCTTGGTACTTGTGTGTGTGAGTGTTGTTTGTTGGTTGGATTTGTTTCTCGGTTGTTTTTCTCCGGAAAATATGTTCCTCCCATTCACAGTGTTGCTGAACCGTCAGCTCCGCGGCTGCCGATGTTTGTTTGCAATCTACTTTCTCTTGCTCTCTTCTTTGAACGTCTCTTCTACGCTGTTGATCATCCTCCCTTTATTATTGATGAGAAACATTGCATCGCTCTCTCCCAGCTTCCTCTCACCTATTCCTAGCCATCTATCACGATCTACCTTCGCCCTTATCTTCCTTTTCTAGAACGCCATCTTGTTGCGCACCTACTCTCTGGTCGTTGTGGTTCTCTCCTTGTCGATGTCTCGGCGCACACCATTCTGAATGCTTGGCTCAAACTTTTGATCCAAAGCTGTTGTTTACGGCATCTTTGACCTGCACCATGCTGCATGCACTTCTTCATCTCTCCCTAGCCACTTACATCTCCTCGCTTCCAGCATGCTCACCTTAATCATGTCGCAGTAATGAATCCATACCATCCACGTACCTCACCATTTTTATGCCTCCGGCTCTTAGTGCTTTCATTCTCGTTAACTTGAAGTCCGCCAAGAGAGACCTCCTACAACTCCGCCCAGTCATCTCTTTCCAACCCATCATCTTCTGTCCTCACCGCATCTCGTCTCTTTCACCTCGACCTCTCTCTTCTTTCCCGAACAAGAAGACATCATCATGGACAATGCTCGACAAGCTGCGACTGCAGGTTTCATCCGACCTGAATCTGTTCCTTTTCTTGCTCTCACAGATGAAAGTTTCTACCATGGAAAGCTTAGTTGGACGTTGCGCTTTCCAGTGTCACCGCCAGACACCTCCGACTCTGCTCGCCGATTCTCTTCCACGGTTACATTTCAACAAGACCCCCATAGCGAGACATTAGACGGTGCTCTTCGACTAGCAGCTCTCTTTTCCTATAAAAATGATGCCTCTCATGTTCTTTTCAATTCCCCTTTTACGTCTCTCTGATCTCTCAGTACTCCGCCCTCCGCGTATTGAATCTTATGAAACTCCGTCACCGCCCAGATTGGCTCAACAATCGTGCACCTCGTCTCATCTCTTCCCGCCACCGTGAATATATCCCAGTTCCTCCAGGGCTTGTTGACTATTTTAACACTAACATTCACCTTCCTCAAGTTGCCATGCTCATTGCAACTCATCAGTGTCATAACGAAGCCGCTACTGCTGAAGCACGCAGACACAAACGTGAATTCTCTCCTCTTGCGTTTTTGCGAGTCATCCGCCGATACAGTCATGTCTGGCAACCAACTTCCTGACTCTCCGTCTATCAGTCCTACACCTGAGACTTTACCGCGTACCGCCCTTGCCTCATCTCCCTCTATCATTCCTCCCAGACCTTCCCAACCATCCGCAGTGGCACCACAACCTGCTCTCTCGTCGCAGTCTGCGTCCACTCGTTTACAACACCCTCCTCCCATAGGCCCATGTTCCGACCCCAAACGACTCCGCATCCCCAGCAAAGGTAGAGCCCCCTCAGATAGCCAGCCTGGATACCAGGTCCCAATTTCCTGACAACACTCGACCTGTTGGATCTTCTGCATCTTCCTCTGATCGTTCCAGCCGTGGTCCTTACGCCAAAGGGAAAGATGCTACTACAGGAATGGCCTATACTGTTAAGGGCAAAGGTGCTGATTAAGGTACCTTTAAAGGTAAAGATAATTTCTCCTCCGACTGGCCACCTCTGACCCCTGGACCCCCTAAAGGCTCTTCCAAAAATTCTCCAGGGATCACTTTCAAAGGTTCCGCTAAGGGTCCTGACAAAGGCAAGTCCCATGGTAAAGGTATTGCTCCACCTGCCGTGTTCGCACCTCCCGCCAACCTCTCCCCCCGGGCCGTCCTGGCCGACCAGTTATCCCTGATCTACTTGTTTCCGTTCTCCCTTTTCTTCCTGTTGATGAAGCTTTCTCTCTCACCACGGATTCTCCTTCCTCCTTGTCACGCTTTCTCGTCTCCTTTACTGACACCTGTTTGCGTCCTCTCACTCCTCCCCTGACCTCTCTTTGTGGCCAGCCTGGGCATATTGTCCGGCTCGTCGCTTTACTTCTTCCTTCTACTTTCTTCTTCTTCTTCTGCCTCCCTCTTCTTCCTCCCTCTCCCTCCGCCCTTCCCTCTCCTGTCCCCTTTTTCTTTCAAGGTGCTTGCCCAAAGTGGCTTCGCCCAATGTGGCAGCACCCATTTGTAGCCCTAGCCCAAAGTGGTCGCTCGTCGCCATGTCGTGCGCCTCTCGCTTGGTGCAACCTATGCTTCGCAGCTATCATTGAACGCTGTTCCTATGTGCCGCCTATGATACCGATGCCAACTATGCTGATGGCTGCCGGGGACCACCTGCTACACGTTTCTTGGCATTCTCCTCACTACTTCAGGTCGCATTTTTCCTATCACCTCGCCCTTCTTGAACGTTTCTTGGCACTCTCTTCATCACTTGTTCTTGTTTCTCCTCTTACCCCGTTCTTCATGAAACTCTCAGCCCTTTGATTTATATTCGTTTGGCTCCTTTTCTTCTCCGTCTTCCAGATGACGTGGGCTCAGCGGGATCAGCCTGTGGCATATTGTCCGGCCCATCCTCCTGAGCTCGTCATTCTCTTACCACTCTTTCACCACCCATCTTCTTCTGCATACCCCTTGTCGATCTTTGCCTCCTACCTTCGACCAAACCTCACCTCTTGGTAACTTCTCAACCTCTCAACCCTACCTTGTTTTATGACACTTCACACACTTTCATTTCTACCTTCATTGGTTTTTGGAAAAAAAAAGGTTTCTCTTGGTACTCTCCCTCCGTACCTTCATCCATCTTTTGTTCACAACACTCCCTTACTTTTCCTTTTCCCAATCGTTTTACCCCGTGTCTCCCTTACACCATCTCCTCCCCGTCACCGCTTGCCTTGCATAGTTTTGCGCTTGTTAAGTGATTGCCCTCGCGCCGGGCTTTTACTGCCACCACCTTGTGCCGCTCCTGGAATGGCGCTGCAACCATTGCCTGGCTGGGCTTCGCTTTGGCTGCTTCCCGCGCTTTCTACGCTGTCTTCGCTTCGCCAAGCCAAGATAAACTGAGCGGAATCTGAGGTGGGTGTAGTTTCACGTTTCACCACGTTTCACCTGCGAGATTGGAATTGCTCGAGGATTTTCCTCGCACTTCTTCTCTGGCGTAAGTTGGGTTTTCTTTATGAAACCCTCTTTTAATGGCCACTAACTAGATAATTTGCTCAAACCATCCTTCCTGGTGTCCGATGATCACTTCTGGCTCCGGCATAGGTGCTTCCTTCGGGTTTCACCAAAGCCCTCTTCCTTTGGTCGCATCTTCCCACTCTGGCATAGGTGCTTCCTTTGGGTTTCACCAAAGCCCTCTTCTTGCGGTTGCATCTTGTCATTCTGGCATTGTTGCTTTCCTTGGGATTTTCTGGAGCCTTTTTCTGTGTATCTTCATGACTCCTTTGTTGCAAGCTTGTTTGACTTTGTGAGTACTTCGGTACTTGTGGCCAACTGCACGTTTTTGCATAATTTACTGATGTTAAACATCTCTTTTGGTTGTTGCAGACACAGCGTCTTTAACACCTCTGTTCAGCTGACTGAAGGGCGCTCCGCCCGGGATCAACCCAAGCAGCTCCGAGCAAAAAAAAAAACTCTCTAAGCTCCATGCAGCAACGCGGCCACCACTTTCAAGCTTATACGATAAAAAGGGACAGGAGAGAAACTTCCACCCAAATATTTGAAGGGATAGCCATCTCCACATCATGTCACACAAATGTCTCACTAGGCACAAATGTCTCGCTAAGCTCCAGGCAGCCGAGTAGTGATCACCGCTGCCTTCAAAGCTTACCAAACAACACGGGAAGAATACCTAAATTCCTCGAAGCAAGCCACCGTCGCCACTACTTTTAATCACGATGCTGATTCTTTCCTTTTCTTCTTCTCAAATGTGGCCTCAAATCAGGGTCCTTAAAAATTGAAGCAAAACCACTGCCGTATGAAGGTGGCCTTCACAGTACTAAAACTACCCAAGAGGCAGGAAAGCTGAGAAGTACTCTTTATAGCACAAACATGTACGCGCACCAGTTGCGTTCGCATGTTATGTTCTTTGGCTGGTGCGCGCACAACTTGCGTAGCATGTCATCTCCTTTCGCTGGGGTGAAAAACTCATAACATCAGCGCATGTCCTCGTCCAATAAGAGTATTTTGCTGGGCCTAGCTGGAAACGTGATGGCTGGACTTCCACCTGAAGACAACATATGAACACTGTTTCCACTCAACGCTAAATGAGCTACACTCGGACTCGTCGCAGATATTTTCACTTGAAAGTTCCATTGAGAATTTGCAGTATCTTCCTGCCCATGGAACAAGCGGTGCCTTCTGTTTCAGACGGTTGACATGCGTGCTCTCGGCGTTGCCAACTAGCCCTGATCAACCGTCCGAGAAACAGGCTACCTTCACCCGCCCCTGCACTCTCCGGGAGACTGCAACGGTTGGTGTTGTTTCTTTTTGCTTTCTAATTTGTTGCTTTACTTGGAAACACATATCCAGCAATTTTGCGACTTTTCACTTGGTTTGGGCTGACAACCGAAACCACAGATTTTTCGAAGTTGCAGTCTAGGTTTGTGTATGAAGACATAGAGCTGGACGATTTTTCATGAATTTTGCTTTGGAGATGGATGTTTGAAACATTACTGTCTCCGGACAGCTAGTCTTGCTGAGCTGATGACGCTGGCTGGCTGAGGTGCTGTTTTTGGGAGGTCGCTTCTTGAATGGAGGAAGTGTTTGCTCTCTGGGAGGCAACTTGAGTCTCTGCTACGGCTGTGGACGTTTCT